>JAXGGS010055550.1:0-12269 GCA_035585475.1 Armandia brevis | reverse complement strand
TATAACGTAATGCAAACGTACCCTGTGTTTGAGTAAAACTATGAGCTGCCTTCGGGTAACTAAACCAACCAGGGTTCCGAATGTCGCTCCGGGAACATCCTCCTAGCAACACATTAAGAATGAGCATCAGCCATAAGAGCATCGATAATAGACCAAAGTCATGAGATTCTGTCGGTTTAACTTTAAACCCAGTTTACGCGGATGACACACGTTATATCGAATTAGCATTGGGATCCCCACTCTTAATTAATTTCCCTGTTTTTACCTGATCTGGGTCGAAGTCCTCCACCACCGGAAACCCTGCGTGCGTACCTCGCTGTAAAACTTCTATGATGCGCCCCACTTTCTCCACTGTCCGCACGGTTTCTACTGGATGGCTCATCACTTCACTGTATCCAAGCATACCGATTTATTGACATATGTTAAACTGGAGCTGCGCATACGTAAAGATGGAGGTCGTTTAAGTAACAATTACCTGGCCATGATGTTTGACGTCATAGGAGGTGGTTCCCATTGTAAAACTGGCACATGTTGTAATTGTATGTGGATATCATACAAGCCCTGAGCGAAAGAAAATAAGGTCGATTATTTATTTCTTAGTATATTCACTATATGTATTTAAAAACGGTGAAATATATAAACCAAGTAGTAGACTACTGCCTCACCTCATTAAATATGTCTCCTACCCACTTGGCCACCATTAAAACTATCATAATAGGTAGCCCAAAGCTGATGTTTCCCGTAGCTTCTATCAGAATAACGGCTAAACTCAGGGTCATTCTAACCACCCCTCCTGAAGGATACAAAGACGGCGAATGACGGTCTAGAATTATAGATAAGAGCATTGTGGCTTTACAATGTCCACATGTATTCGGTTCAACTCTTACCCAATTGAGCAGCAGCTCCTACCAGAGCAAACTTCCCCGGATCGACCCAATCCTAGATTGAAACAATCGATTTAAGATAACGAGAATAAAATACCTTTGGGGGCAAAATTGAGAGGGGGGCAAATATGAATATTTTTTAAACATACCGCAGTTGGGAAGGACCACTTAAGGAATATACCGACGAGCCTGCCCCATGCGGCTCCCGTCAGCAGACATGGTATGAACAGTCCACTAGGCACACTCAGTCCATACGTCCAGGTAGCCAGGAAAAAATAACACACGAAAAACAAACCCACGGTTATCGGACGGTAGGTTCCTAAAAACAAAGCGTCAATATGTATTCCAGAGTAAATTCAGGGCATGCCTCAGAATGAATCCCATCGTTAATTAATTTGTAAATGTTGGGCATCTCACCGTATGGATCGTGGAACAAACTGCGAACACTCTGCTCTGGGGTTTGAAACCATATTGTTGCCATAGAACTTTGCTGGCCATCATGACAGAAAACCTTTAGAAAAAAGTAATCATTTGTTACTACTAAGTTCTAGAGGTTAGAAACTCACAATTCACACTTCGAGGAATGTTGCCCGCACACGGCGGTAAAAAATCAATGAGCTTGCGATCTTGTGAATAATACTATTAACGTGTTTCTATTTTTAGTCCTTACAAGCTTAACTAAAATTTAAAAAAAACGTAAAGCTGGTAACGAACCAAAGTGCATAATTACCTGCAGAGGATGTGTACCTGGGTCTTTACCTAACGCTTGGCAGTCAGTAACAAAGTATATGAGTATAAAAGCGGCTACTGTAGATATAAGGGCCACGCCCACCGCTTCAAGTAACTGTTTCCAGGATTTATGTACATATCTAAAAGGCGGAAAAGCATTGGGACTTACATAAGCTCTTATCTACGCTAAAAATATTTTAGTAGAAGAACATAAGTACTGTACTGTGGAATGTTTTATGTAAAAAAAATTAAGAAAAAAAAATCAAATTAATCAGAGTGGGCGTAAAAGATTGATTTACCTTTTTCTGAATATGGAAAGTTTATAGTTTATGTGATTAAATAAAGCACCAAAAAGTCCACCCATTGCTCCCATCACTATAAAAATCGGGATCTCCGCTCCACTGTATTTCAGATCCTACGAAAAAATATGGTGATATCATTATGATAATAAAGTGCTGCAAAACATTGTTAGACACAATTTAAGTATCGGTAATACAGGAATTCGTACATAAGTTTAGAAAGGCGATTTTTACCTCAAACTTCCCGAAGTTGAGTAGACCACTGTAAGATAGGTCCCATGGTACTCCATGATAATAACTTAATATAACGTTAAGAGTAAAAGTGGACACCATGGAGGCAAAAAACTGAAAATAAGATGCAATTCATCAAAAATATTTAAACTCTAATCGAGGTATTCATTTCATTGACACGCAATAAGTCAAATTCATGATTTCAACCAAATAATGCCGTTTATTTTTTCTCAATATTTCTACTTCAAATGTTTACAGTAATCAATAAAAAAAACAGTATCAAAGCTCTAAATAAATGTGCCACAACGTTTGTACTAACTATTCTCCATGTTTGACCCTGGTTCCAGAAACTGGCGCCCTCCTCTAAACTGAAGAGCACGCCCCCTACCGGCGCCCCGAAAGCGGCAGAGACTCCGGCAGCGGCTCCTCCCGACACAAAATCTCGCTTTTCTGTGTCCGTCCGGAAAAACTCAAATATCTAAGAAAATAAACGGATTTATCCACACAAAGAACACAAATACTCCGTTTGAATGTTCTTTTGATTGGGACGGGCGCAACCAAAATTTGATTAAAAAATGGAATCGGGACAGCTGCGAAACGGTTTCAAGAGAACTATATACCAATGGCTATACCTTAATGGTAGTTGCCGGTACTTACCTTAAAATCGGTTTTGAGTGTTGATGATCTACCCTGGGATATCCCCGCTGCCACCACAGAACCTGAGTGTATCATAGGTCCTTCCTTAATCATAAAATAAAACCATCATTGATTCACTCTCATTGATCAAAACGCCAATATACAGGATATGTAATCAAATGATAAGTTGAATCTTGTTTAAAAATGATTTACCTTTCCTATAGCCAGACCGCCAACCACACTGGCGATCACTCCCGTAACTTTACATACTAATGTCTTTATTCTCACAACATGCGGAATTTTAACACCGTTTAAATAACATTTTATTTGTGGAATGCCACTCCCTGCTGCGACAGGCTGGAAAAAACAACAGCACATTACTGTATCTTATTTACATATAAATTATCAATTTCGAAATAATATCTGGCAAGTATTTATTGGTGTGTTACCTCTATGAATGCCACAAGGACGGCAGCAAACCCAACGAATGCCATGTCCCATCCTCCCCATAATAGCAGTGGAATATACAAACATCCTTCCTGCATGCATTTGTCATAATCTAAAATACTAGGTTAAGGACAATCATACGAATATATCATATAAGATGCCATAAACGAAGCATACCGGTATGCAAGCGAATGGCAGTGTCTTCAAATGTACAATAACTGGAAAGTTCGCATATATTAATATGGAACGTATATTGTTAGGGGAAATGTGGAATACTTGTTTGGTTTAAACCTATTTATTTACGATTACACCACTGATAAATTGTATTCGGGTTCAGAGATGCGAGGCGCTGGAATAGGCTTGCGCGTGACACAATGAGAAAACAGCATTGTATAAAGTTAGATTGTTCACAATACGCTCTACTTGGAACACTGTATTTTAAACTGACAATGCGCTGATTATGACACAAGCCACAATGTAAAGTTATCACATATTTAAACCGCCCACATATAGTATATGACAGTTGGCCTTGCCCAGGGACATTGGAACCCATTCAAGCACACGGCAGAGTGACACAGAACTGATGTACACAATACTACTACCCTGCATTAGGTATTGTACGGCGATCATGTGATTGCCTGCAGTGCGCGCAGGTAGAGTGCCACACAGGTGAGTCAACCGAGGATTTCAATAACAAGCACACCAACGTATTTCACTGCTGCCTACACAGACGGAACTTTGTGCCTTAGTCACGACAGAATCCACACATTGTAACTTACCATGTAGACTTCACTGGACGTTTAAGAACAGGTAGGTTGTATAATATGATTACTTAATATGGTCTGATATGGATTATGAGTACATGTAGTTTGTTAATTTCCACACTGACTGTGAAATTGACCTTCACCTTACTACATGTATGAACGATAACTATAAGGATATTTCAGCAGTTGACGATTAAAAGGATACACTTTTTGACTAGACTGAACTTTATTTTTGACAGCTCCTCTATGCAGACGTCTATGAAGCAGGCTATGCACGCCGTGAAGACACCGATTAGGAACATCACCACCCATCGCATCACCTGAATCTTCAACACCTCCTGCAACATGACAGAAAACGTCGAAATACAATCATGGTAAACTATCAATACATTTCTGTATAATATCGTATCTAATCGATTAAGATTCACTATATTATGTGGGTATTCTTGGTTTTGAATTGAAGCGGTGTGTTGACATAAAAGCGACCACCTACAAAATTAAACAATGCACATTCAATTTGACTTGTCATCAAATATCCAAGTTGCACTGGTTGGGAAATCCCCGCTGGCCGCTGTGCAGATCAATACACAGGTTAGCATGTAGAGTCACACCTGCCGCATCTCGTGGGGCTTTCTCTGGCCTTGTAATTATTTGCGAACAATAGGAGATAATCGAGATATGTAACTATTTATAAACCTTTATCCATGGGATTATTTGAGGTTCATAACAGGGTCAGTTGCTCGAGACCTAACTAGATTTCTAGGTCAACAATGTTAACATTATGCGGATTATGAGATAAATTTGTACCTTGATATCTACACTTTATGGTAATTATACATGGCATGGCTTCTCTCGGCCACTTAGCTTCATGTTTATTAGGTTTAAGCCAATGTGATGGTGTAAGAGAACGGGCACTTGATCCATTGGCGGCAATTTATATGAGCATGGCTTATCAGTATCGGTAAAATAGGCTTCAAGCTATCAGTGATTGATTTTATCATGTCACAAGAGGAGGGCAGACGACAGTTGGCAAACAAATCCGCCAAGAAAAGGCATAATGTATCCGAAGCTATTGTTTTTATAACGCGAGAAAGTCGAGCTATACGAAGACGTGAATAAAGTCATCTTATGTAACCGTGGTGAGTTTTTAACACTCGCGCGAATATGGAAATATTGATTTAACAGTCTCGTGAGATCGCCGTCCGAACTACATCACGATTCGTGCTTTGCTATATTTGTGCTATTTCATTCAGCCTTAACGAAAGGAGTGTACCGGTATTTGATATTTGTTTTGGCAATGGTGGGTGTGTGCTAGTTACTTAACGTAGCATATTTATCTCTGTCTCTCAAGATTTAGCGAACACTTAAACAACGTATTATACTGACAATGGGGTGTTTCCATATTGTATTTACCTTTACGGACAAGGCCGATATATCTTGATATTCAACTCAATATAAAAATCATATCTTAGTGAAATCATTTACAACTGCCAGTAATGGCTACTGCTAGAACTAAAAAGTTCTGTTTTGGTCCTTGAGTTCAACCCTTAAAGTTTTAGGCACGAAAGTGGCACAATAATTCATATTTGAATTTACTGCGGCGAACGATACCCTCAGATATCTGTGTTTTTTCCAGCCCGTCACCTGCCGCCATGGCTGCCAGCTGCGGGACCCCTGACCTTCGCTCCCTGGATCCGCTATTCGAATGCCCCGTGTGTCTGGACCCGTTCCGGGACCCGCGAATCCTCCCCGCCTGCGGCCATCACTTCTGCTGTAAGTGTCTGGAGGGCCTCGCCGCCTCGCACCCACACGACTCGATCATCTGCCCGACGTGTCGCACGGTGAGCGAGCTGACCGCCGGGGTGACCATCGCCACCCTCCCCAAACCCGTCACCGTCAACGAGCTGCAGGCGGCACTGGCGGGGCTCCAGGGTAAAACCCCGTGGGAGGATGGACTGGACACGCCCTCGGTAAGTCGCCCCTGCGACCCGTGCGGTTCCCGAACCCCCGCCTCCTTCTTCTGCTATCAGTGCAAGGAGACGCTGTGCGAGGAATGTCACACGACGCACACCCAGGCCTCGGTGTTCACGGGCCATCAAATCGTCGACATCAACACTGTCGTCTTCTGTAACATCCACAGCAACCAGGCTACGACAGCTTACTGTCACGACTGTAACCAGACTATCTGTACCCGGTGTGTGATGGGCGCTCACGCCAAACATCACATGGATGACGTGAAAACAGCGGCAGCAAAATGCAGGGCCAAACTACAGGAGGTTCTACACCAGAGGATAGCACTGACAGTCGACCAGACCCTATTAGCCAGTGTCGAGGAAAAAACAGGGTGAGTAGTACTCAATGACCTACTTAAACTACCAATGTATGCATCCCTGTGAATTTCGTCCAATTTTCACATAACAGCGTGATTAGTTGTAACAGTACAATATGACAACTAGTGGGAACAAGTCCATACATTTGTTAAAATAAATATAATATCGTCATCTCGCAAACTAAAAGACTCGATGAGATGTTACACTGATATTCCCTCAATGGGCTACACATTGTACTTTTAATTCAATAGGTATATAAAGCAGGGCTATAATGAGAGCAGACAGCAAATTTCGGCGGCTAAGGAAATGGTGAAGGATTGCGCGAGAAAGCTGAGGGCTCTGGAGGCTGAGCTAGAGGGTAGATACAGCGACAACGTGCGCAAGCTGGGCGAGTACAAGTCCAGCATCAAAGCGTACGTGAGACAGAACACGCGAATGGTGGACCTGGCTAACAGGCTCGTCACCGAGGGTAGCGACACCGAGGTGCTGACCAAGGGCAGGGACATCAGTGCGGTGCAGGGTTTTAAGGATACCCTCGCCCTGCAGGTACCCACACTGGCGGAGAACCCGGCCAAAATAGCCCCCACGCTTACACCACTGCTAGAGGCGCTGCAAATCAATTATCACACGGAAACAATAGGTGAGTGCACAACTGCCCAGCATTTACAACCGATTCTTCGATGATGAAACGAATCTTCGAGTCAGTCGTAAAATTACGGTCATTGGCACAGCTTTAACCTGTGAAGCTACAACAATGGGAATAGATTCATGTTCATATTAAATGAAATCTATCAAATTGATTGCGAACAGTTGAAATTATACTACGTCACTGTATGTTGCCTGCAGGGAGTGTAATAAGGAGGCAGATGTCTTCTACCAAGGATCCCCTATCAGGATCTGCTGCGGTCAGGCCCAAGAGTATGAAGAGTAGAAGTAGTTCACCACCAGAGACATCGCAAGCGGTTGCAGCGATAGCATCTTCTCTGCCATCCCCTCTCAGCAGCGTGTTCAACTCCTCGCCCGCACCAAAGGAACAAGGTATGTAAGACAACCCTGCGTGGAGGAAGTGCCATATTTATGAGGACTGGTGGGCCAGTTTAAAACTATGCTTGTGAATTTGAAAGTTTCAGGATCACCCATGAAAACCACTCTTTTCAAGCTAAAGTGTTATATTTCATGCAGTTAATCCTGTTTCAAATCTTACACACAATTATAATATGTATGTGGCTATAATTAACTTTTGTTCAACAGGCGAAATTGTACCTCTGCCAGACGGCTGGGATTCCATGAAAGGATTGGGAAGGGGGAAGAAGAAAAGCGTCTTGGTTGTAAACGTTAAACCAGGCACATCTGAAAACGCTGCAGTGCTTAAGCGTCTCCTGTCAACCTCAGACGGCAAAGTCCAAGGAATTATCAAGGTACATAAAATTACAGCATTTCATTGAGAAATAAAACGTTGTTTAATAACAATCTAAAAAAACATGATTAAACAAATGAGATATCATTTCGCTCTTTGATAGATCGAGCGGATACAGAACCTGCATCTGTATACAGAGTACCTAGCGACCAAGGATAGAATCATGCAACAGAATCAAGGAACCGTGGTAGAAAAGAGACTTTGGTTTGAGGCGAATCAGGCCACAGCAAAACGTGTCAACAAGCATGGTTTCGGTAGGCAGTCCGATTCAGATATATTTGACTCAATTTTCCTCTTTTGACGCTCCAATTAAACTACACAAGTCTTTAATTACATCATCACTTCCATGCACCATCATCATGTAGTATAGTATTGAAACTGACTTTTGACACATTGCAGGCGAACCTGGAGGGACTCCCCTTCATTTTTCATCTCGCGCCTCACATCAATGTGTCCTGGAACCGTCAATAAAGGCCCCTGGACAAAAGCACATATACTCAGTGCTGGTGCTAACAGGCAAAGCTGTGAAGGAGGGACAACAGTGGAGCGATCCTAACCACAACTCACTGGTGGATAGCGAATCGAATCCTTCCTTATATACTGTGGTTAACCACACACAAGCTTATCCCGAGTATCTTATCACATATATCGGGAGAACAGTATTTGATATCACATAACTTATATCAATGAAAGACTTAAGTGGTTGATTCAGAGTTATGGTGAAGTGGTGAATAATGTACATTATTGTATAGTGAAATGTGGGATTTACATGAAAAGGTGTACTGTATTCAGGAAAGTCCCCTACGACCAGTAAACTATTGTTATAATGCAGATTGTTCAGAATGACTGTTGGCACTGTAAATATTGAACACAAGTACAGCGGTATTAATAAGACTTGCTCCTTGTCAAATTTACATAATGACATATATTGCTAATATGCAAATTTTACTTGAATAACGGTATATATATATAGTGTATTTTTATTCATGAAAGCTGATCATGATTTGGCTATATTGACGATGCTGCCAATTCGTGTACATACGTCTGAAATGGTGCTTAAAATCGCGGGTAAAATTATGTGATCATCTGATGGTAATAAATAATTATTTAAGGAACGCATTAGTTATTGTCATCTGGGTGAAAGCAGTGTCATATCAACAATGCCACTAAACAATCTGAACGATTTTCACAGAACGGAGATGAAAGTACGGTCTACATAGTGATATTCCCGAGTATGCACATGTAGTGTCGAGCGCAACTTGTCATTTGCAAGAAAGTCGCACGTTCGTCAATTTTTTTTTTGACAATCCTTACTTAAGATGGAAAGTGTTCAACGTGTTTGATTGATTGACTTACCTTGTTGCTTTTTAATTTCTCTTCTTTTTGATATAAAACATTTTCACAGTTATCATATTCTAAACTCTGAAATAAGTAAAAAATCGATTCGAGGATTCAATCAGCATAGAACAAATTATCGGCAGTAAACTAGGCAATAAAATAACCGAATGATTGATAATATACTTGTACATTCATCTCACCTCATAATTAGCACTAAGAAGTTTTATATCGAGGAGCTCTTTCTCTCCGCCTTTAGGATCGTCTATTCTGATAGAATCTGCGGTAAGGGGGGATCCTATCGTCTGCAAAGATCCCTCTACATCTGAAGTGTTGATGGGGCTGTAATTGTTTCTCTGAAAATAACAGCGTCGTTGAAAAAACGCGAAGCGGAGAACCATTAAGAAGTTCAGCTTTCCAACTATAGCAATAGATGGAAGCATTTATATGAAGTGACTCCCAGCCTTATAACTTCCTGGATTGTTTGAAGGCTAATGTGAGATTACTTTCCACATAAACCGTGAACACAATTTGATGGAGCATCAAATTGATTTCCTTTTGTAGGTCTAAGACCGTGCACAACACTTTGAAGTGTCATTAGTTTTTTAGAATTAATCTAACCAAGAGTATTGAAGGTATTACTATCCATGTTACATGCAACATCGATTAAAGGGGGTACATATATCTAAATTTGTTATCGCACACCGACTTTCAAGACTGAAATCAATTTGAAGTATACTCTGAATAAATATCAATAGATTTCAGACTCAATATAAGTCACATTATCTCAATTCTTATCAAGAGTACATAGACTTGTGAAAGGAGGGACACATTCATGCAATGTGATATAATTTGCCCATATCGACAGATATTCAAACAAGGCAAAACGTTATTTAAATGCACGCAGCCTATCTACATGTACTCAGATACTGCTCACAGGACCCATATTATAAACAAGGACAATGTAGCTTTGATAGTGCGCATCTTAAGCTATTGTACATCGACGAATGTACATGTGAAATAGACACAATGATACGTTTGCTTTTATTGTAAAAAATGTATACGTGTGGTCTGCATTACATTACACAATTGATAACACTCAAATGGCTCTTTAAATATACTGATCAATGTAAATCAATTTGGACTAATGTGCTAACCTTATGAGTGCAACGACCCCGGTTAAAATCTATTGTTGATACGATTTTGATTGCGTCATCGGCAAAGATTGGCTTAAGTAATCAATGTTTAACTGTTCAATCCGTAAAGAAACAAAAACGTGACATAATGAAATGGGGCCAGTGAAAGAACCACAGATACTGCTTTAGAACAATTTTGGAGGAAAACCAAATCTACTGTGGATACAAATAGACCAATAATGTAGCAGTTAGTCTATATGAACAAACAATTAAATCTTTAAAAAACAACACTTGAAGTCGCGAGTTTAAAGTTGACGCGACAGAGAAGGGTTTCAAGTTGAAGATATGAAGATACATGCATTATGGAAACCTATGGAAACAACCAAGAATGTGAGGATTCCAAATTTATCAAATATTATTCAAAGTTGACAACCACTGACTTCATGAAACACCAATGCCGGCAATTTCTAGACCTTTTAATTTATGTTGAATTAAGCTGGCAAAATTATCTTTTTCTAGTTCATAAATCCAATCACTAAAGTAAACAAAACCACCATGCAATCAAACATACCCTGTGCACAGCAGAATTTCCTGCATTTGTGGAATGGTTATTCCGTATTAACGGGGTTCTCTCCCCATCGTCCTCTCCTCCACTGAGCATGGCTGTGTTTAGTTGCACGCCGACCGGTCTGATGTGTATAGATTACAAATTAGGCCACTCGAAACTAGGATAAAATCACTAAATTGTGGGCTGCTCATCATGTGAGAGTGTGTGTTGATGGTAGGGGTCAGGGTCGTCTTATTAATTCATCGACTATTCACCAGGGGGAACTGGATGCTTACTACTATGTATATGCAAGATGCGCTTATTTTATGCAAATCATGCATTCATTTTGCAGATTATATAAATTTTCTTTTTGTTTGCTCTTTAGACTCTAAATAATTGACAAATTGACCAAAGTTTTAAGCAAACATTTGCTCCCATACCTTTTGTTTGCTTTAATAATTAACTCATATGTCGATCAAAACTACTCTCTCTACTGCTTAGGCGACCGCGCAGCGCACATGGCGCGCGCACTTGCTCATGTTGACATGAAAAGGCCGGTCGGAAAATTCATCGTCTGATTGGCCCAAAATATATATACATTTTGATCCATGATATTGGTTGATATGTTAATTATTTCAAAAGTTTGTAATCAAATATCTAAAAAGCCTCTTATTTTAAAACTACTGGTTTTATACAAAGTGGGGCCTTCAACCAAGAAAATGGGTAAATTATTATAGTTTATGTAAAGGACTTGAGTATTTTCTGACATCTGATTGGCTACAACCTGTTGGGACAAGCAGTCGGTTTTGCGGAATTGTCAAACGTCAACAAATCTACCGCTGCCACAATCGGATAATTCTCAATTCTCCAAGTAAGTCTATACGCTTGTGTGTTAAATTTGCATTTATGAAACGCACGACTATCGATTCACACAGTATATCATTGATATCAGCCGCGAATTATTGAGTAAACGCATAAAGTTTACGTACCATGCGACCAGGATATGTAAAATCTGTAGTCAATGGAAAGGAATTCAGGGCACCGTGAAAAGTCCAATCTCTTCCCTTCTCATACAAATTGTACCAAAAACACATTATTAGACCACATATTTTCTTATTGTGTGCATTCAGTGTGGTTATTCAAGTGTAAAGCATCGCTATTGGCATATTTAAAAGACCGTTTAGATTCTACATTATGATGAATTTGGGGTCATTTGGCTTGTGGTTATGGTTGTGGCTATCAGTGCATGGCTACGCCTGATATCGAATGTACATGTGCGCAATCTCATGTATGTATCATGTTTGACAGCTCTATTCGTAGTGTTTTGTTCCCGCTTTATCCACCAAATGTGTCCTGTCTCCACTCGCTTCAACTTGGATCGCTGATTTCACGATCATGCTGCGTCTATGCAATTTATTGAGTGTATAACTTTGGAATATTTACACCTAATCGGAAAAATATAATAATATTGGCCAGTTAAATTATGAAGTATGCTATTGATTTTGAAGTTGAAT
>JAXGGS010055549.1:39423-57795 GCA_035585475.1 Armandia brevis | reverse complement strand
GTTTTTTACATATTTTTAACATTGACAACGTAAATATGTTGACGGATACATTGTATTGGGAGTGCTGCAATCAGTCCCCGGTCATCGAGTGGAGTGATACTGTGTTTTAAATATTCAACATAGATTGTCTTAGACATGAAAGAAATCATAAATAACTTAACCGTTCTGGTGTCTATATATATAGTATATGGTTGGAGCAGTCCGCATCGATGGATTTGGATGTGTGTCCGATATTTCCCCGGAATCAGACGCACAAAGTTACTGTATAATTTAACAGATTAAACACGTGAATAACCATGTAAATCTCAGCCTTAAACCAATTTGAAAGTTAAATTTCTGATTCAGTCAAACTTCTCCTGTTTCCTCGGTAATATTTCACAATACTCAGCCTTCCTGCTTTAATAATCACTAATTTGGAATTTTGTTTTGCTTACCTGTAATTATCCAGAGATATCGTTGGTTTAATATAACCGATTAAAACTCCAATCGCAACAATTGGCAAACAGAATGATATCATTAGGTTATATTCATTCAGAATAATTAATATTCGAGGTTTGCTAACTGTAATAAAACCCAACTAGACAATATTGTATGAAATAGAGTGGGAACCAATCAAAGTTTTGAGTCAAACTCTTTTTAGCTGTGGTTAATCATAAATGCAAAAGAGATAGATGGGCCATTTTTTCTCCACCCGTCAACTGTTGGTTAGATGGGCTGGAACTTGTTCCGGGTGGGAAGGAATACATCGATTTAATCTATAAATGTGCATATCGTGATAGGGCTGAGTGATCATAAAATACTTGTTCATGGCCTGTAACTTAGCAAATTATCAAATGATCCATACAAATCTATGTGGCCCTCTGGCGCGTATATATATGATTATGTTAAATCTTAGTTCATGCAAAGCGTTATGGTTAAATGATTTCTATGCTGCATATCTGATTCATAGGGGTTACACAAAAAGGCTTAGACAATCAATGTTTTTCCCCTTTGACAATATTACCTGCTATCGACATGTTTATAAGAGTAAACAGAGGCCAGAGTAAACGTGTAATGGCGTTTATCAAGCGTGGCATTCTGCGAATTAAATAGATAGGGCGGCACTATCAGGTTCCTCACTTCCAATTAAGGCGATAACTGCATATTAGCAGATCTATACAGATCGAGTGATAGGAAAGCAACGCCACTTGAATATGAGTATAAGCTCTTTGCCAACTTTCCGCAGAGGTATTGTCATTGTGTTAAGTGATGTTTTAGCTATTTTAAGAAAGAATCACCCTAATAGAAATGATTATGATATCTATATATCAGTGCGTCCGTCTCAAGGATGGGTGGAACCAGTTGTTATATGCAGTTAATTCGCAATACGAATCTCCAAACGAATCACATATGCTAAACACAATTTTCATTTCATTTCAGGGTACCTGCAAATACGATATGTTTAGAGACGACATAATATGCACAGCTGTGTGCCGGGGAGTACTTGGGACCATGGAAGATCTATAAAAGTTGTTATTGGCAATTAAATTTTAATACCCATGCAGGTACTTGTGCGCATTGATGGGAATGACAGCATATACATATACACAGATTCGCCATGAATTTATAACTCGTATTGTTTTGTGATGTGACAGAATAACACGCCGGTCAACTATGCGCTTCCACGCTAAGAGACTGCTAATCGGCATCTGGTCGACCGCAGCTCTAGGATTTCTCCTCATCATCCTCTTCTTCAGGGATGGAGGTGACATGGGAACTTTCTCCATGTCTAAAGCCAAGGAGGTACAGGGCCCTCTTAACCCGGTGAATCACGTTAGGCGGGACAGTGAGGGAGATGCGCCAGACGCTAACATATTCCAGGAGGTGCTGGAGCGTCTGCAAGCGGTCACCGATAGAATCTCCCGCATCCCTTTAAGAGGAGGCAGGATCGAGCTTCCATCACTGCTGACTGCAGGCCCGGGGACCTTCCGCCCTGGCTTCCACCCAGCTATACACGCGGGCGAGCACGAACAGACACACGACCACGTGGGAGGTCATCTCCCTCCCAGAAACTTCAGCAAGGCGGAGTTGGACGCCCTCGTGGCCAAGTACGGACACCTGCTGGAGGTGAGCGAGGAGATGCGGATATATAGTCACGTGGATCACAACATGGACCACGTGTGGCCGACTAAAGGCGAGCAACACGACAGGATCGTCGCTCAAATTAACCACGAGCCTAAGATAGGACCAGCGGGTAGAAGGAGAGAGTTGACAATTCTAGCCTATAATGGATTACCTAGTGATGCCAAACCCGGTAGAAGTAAACTGGTCAATGATCAATGTAAAGTCCAGGACTGTTATCTAACTGCCGACTCAAGCAAAGTTAAAACAGCTGATGTGATATTATTTCAAAACTCAATGACGAACCCTTACCCCGGACCGAAACACAAAGATCAAATGTGGGTGCTGTTCTTCCTCGAGTCTCCGAGGCATACCATGGGGCTTAGAGACTTTAATGGACTTGTCAATTTGACCGCTACATACAAAAAAGACTCGCATATAGTGACACCGTATGAGAAATTCGTTCCGCACAAGCACATTGACAAACTTCCAGAAAACCCGCTTAAAAATTACGCTGCCGACAAACCGAAAAAAGTGGCTTGGTTTGTGTCCAATTGCGGGACAACGAACGGTCGTCTGGCTTATGCCCAGGAGCTGCAAAAATATATTCATTTAGATATATACGGCGCGTGTGGTACGATGCACTGTTTTAGAACGAAAGCCGAGCAGTGCTTTAAAATGCTAAGCGATGAGTACAAATTCTATCTCTCGTTTGAAAATTCTAACTGCCAAGACTACATCACAGAAAAACTTTACTGGAATGCTCTGAAGTAAGCCTTAGAACAGTTCATTTGTCACCTATCATTATTAGTAGAATAGAAACATGTATATGTATGCTATAACAATTTTATCCAACATTAATAAATGTTTATATAAAATAGGCAAAGATATCATAAAAGGATAATTGCCATACAAACGTTATAACCTCGAACTGTGTTTGCTAACTGACATGTTAATTAAGTCGCAGACTCGTTAATCCATCTCTTCCTGTTACACTTTCAGGAATGACATTGTGCCAATCGTCCTTGGCGCTAGGAAGGAGGAATACGCGGCAGTGGCTCCCCCGCACAGTTACATCCACGTCGAGGATTTCGATAGTCCCAAGGATTTAGCCGACTACCTCCACTATCTCGATCAAAACGATGAGGTGTATAACAGATACTTTTTGTGGAAAGAAACCGGTGAATTTATCAACACCTATTTCTGGTGCCGCCTCTGTGCCATGGCCCACGAGGCCTTGAACAGCCCCCAGTGGGTGGATGATTTGGAGACGTGGTGGCATGGCGAGGAACAGTGTAAAGCAATATCCCCCACTGAAAAATGGGCCTCGTGGATAAAATAAATCATTTTCTGCTACGATTTAATCGCATGTACCTGTTAGATACGTCTTTCCTTATTTAATCAAATTGACTCCGAGAGACCAGTTTTATGAATTGTATACATGTCGATGCCTAACACTGACTATGCGTATTAACCAGTGGGCGTTTGATTTTAGCCCGGTGATTATGACGAAGGTAAAACTCGACTTTGTACTTAATTGGCCAACTTTAAAAGCTGGCCGCGCAAAGGTCACACAGACATACCGCCCCAGGTGACAATAAATATGATAATTTTACGTATCAAACATGTAAAACTCGTACCAACAATTCCTACCAATTATTACAACCTGTCGCATCTTTCATGTTTCACCTAAACAGCGTGCATGCACATCACACTGTATCATGAATACTAGGCAGACTATTAATTATCAGATCTTTTAACTCAGGTGAATTGGTGCATCATCTTAATGTCAAACTTATTCTTCGGGAGGAAATATTACGTCTTTAGTTCTACGTGCTCTACCTTATAATCACGCTATTGTATCGAGTCATATATTCTGTGTTAAAGATAAATATCGTTTTTTACAGAACAAAAATGTATACATTGTCCACATGCAAACCCGCTATATAAGTATCCAGTGCACAGGTATAATATATACGACAGCATATTCAATCTATGATCGTCGAATATCTGTATTTCTAGGAGATTAAAGCAACGATATTGAAAATAAGACGCAATAGATTCGCCAGGACTGCCCACAGATTTCTATATCTGATAAACGTATAACGAAATATATGCTATTAATATACCACAGGTAATATAGTTCTTGTGATGTGTCTTTAATTTAAGGAACTTTAAATTGCTTATTAATTCCAGTTAATAGATGATGTATATTTTCATTGTTTCGATGAGGTAAATGCTTGCAAATGTAAATTAAATCAAAACTCTGTTCAGTACGCGAGAACGGAAATAGGAACCTAGTAATTATGAAGTTTGTGTGTCTTCATGACACTTCAGTATTTATTGTGTTATTTTCCTATGGACAATAAAACATCAACAAACATTCATGCACATGTATGTGTAAAGAAATGAAATGGTAGCCTGGTCTCAAATATAATCAAGTTTATCAAATCCCGAATTCGGTGCAAATTTATATTTCTCTGTGATACCGTACATGTCACAAAATGGAGTGGCAAGCAGCATCTTTTAAATACAATAATTTAACAAGCATACTCAGTAGTCAAAGCTGTGTAAATGGTTGGTACATACATGTACAGGTGGTATGACTTATAGTAACCATATAGAGCTTGCCACAAGTGTATGTGGTAAGCGTATCCACAATAGTGGAAAACAAGATAAATGATATTTAAGGTATACATTCTTTTTGTGTACTTCAGCTCTCATACGAAAATATGTGCCATACTAAACTCTTTCATACAGATGTACAAGAGCTAATTAGCTTGGGAACAACACGAAACAATAAAATAACGGTAGCACTCATGTAAATATCCTAATGCATTTCAATGAATGGAATCAGTGAGACTGGAACTTCACCCTGGTACGATATCTTCTGTTCTTTTATAACTCTAGCAGCTAGGCATTTGAGTGAAACGTGATTCAACATCTTAATTTTAAACCAAACACTGGACAAGTTTGTGCCCGCCATTTGCCCTGTGTTATTACGGGCATCAATATGAGCTCCAGCGTCGAGTAAAAGCTGAATAACTTTGGCCATCTCCCGTCCTACTTTGTCATCCTGTTGAAGTAGTATACTTTCTGCTGCCACGTGGAGAGGTGTGTTGCCGTCCTCGTCACTAGCATTAACTTTGGCTCCGCACTCCAGCATTAACTGAATCATCTCCAAGCTGGGGAGGTTAGAGTAAAACTCATCAGACACACTCGAGGTTTTCTTGTCGAGCGCCATGTGAATAATCGCGCGTCCACTCGGTCCCGTGATATTCATCTTCATCAGGCGGTGCACGTCTCTCTTAAACTCGTAGGTTTGCTCTTCATCTTTGGGAAGTTTACACAAAAGATGGATGAGATGCAGCAGGAGTTCTAGCATTGTCTGGTATTCCTCCTGCTGAAGCTGATGTACGGGCGGCGCGCTCATCACATCTCTGGCGTCGCATACCTCCTTGGACGCCATCTTCAGTACCTGAAGCACATCATTGTACTGGGCGGTTTCGTTTGTAAATCCTCCGACGTGCTCCTCGTATATTTCCCAGAACAATTTACACAACGCCTGCAAGGTGAATAAACATTCGTGATTTAATGGTTCGTGCCTTTCGTGTCGTAGCTGGAACGCATATTTCCACAGATCCACACAGCGCTGGTATCGATGGGTGTCTGCGTAAACCGCTCCGCGATACATTAATCCAAATATCGTGTCCTTATGATCGGGTCCTAATATCCTCTCTCTTATCAATAGAGCCTGCATGTAAATAGCATCGGGGTTGGAGGCCATTTCTTCCAGCTCTTCCATGTTTCTGCATTCGATGGCGTATTGATACGCCTGGTTAGGCTTAGCAGGACTGGGCTTTTCAATCACATTCCGAGCGTCTCTGTACCGCATGTCCATCGCTGAACGCCACGTTTGGATTGCTCTTTGGATATCGTGTTTTTCATCTACAAAATTAGTTGCCATTAACTCGTACGCTTCTATTTGTCTAGGAACTCCTGGCTTGATTCTATAGAATAAATACTCAAGTATCTCAGAATAACCTCGCAAACTGGCAGTTTGGATGGCGTCATCACCGAAATCGTTTTTAACATAGGGGTCTGAGTTGTGTTTGAGAAGCAGCCGAACGGTATCAACTCTTCCTTCCCTGATGGCGTAATGCAATGCTAAGTTCCCTGAGTTGTCCTGGGCGTTCACGTTCGCTTGCTTCTCAATCAAGAACCTGCAGAGCTCAACGCTCTGAACTGAGTTTATTAGGCACGTGCCTCCGTTCATGTTAGGTTTATGAATGTCTGCTCCGTATTCAACTAGGTATTTCACCACCTCGATGTTGGTCATGTAGCAGGCGGATCTCACTGGAGTGGACTGAGTATCTGAGGTGGCGTTCACATTCGCACCGTGTTTAATCAACGTTTTAACCACCTCCAACTTGTTGGCGACCGAAGAACACCAAAGGGGGGTAACCTGATGTCGAGATCTGTCCTCAGCAACCTCGTAAACTCCTTTCTGTTCTATATCTGCGCTACACTCGTCGAGTAGGTAATTCACGAAGTGGACTAGCCCATGCTGGGCTGCGTAAAATAGAGGAGCGTTTCCATCGAAAGTTTTACTCACTATCAGCTTCTTCTCTTTCTTTCTCAGTCCTTTTAGATTAAATTTAGCTTTGACCAGTTGATCTTTCTTAACACATTTGTACAAATCAAGAGCAAGTTTATCGATCAGTTCTGGTTCCAGGGAGCCCGGACTGTATGATCCTGAACCTGTGCAACTTGCCATCGTGACTTCAAGGCTCCGCCTAATCTACAATAAACATATTTCAGTATTAAACGCATCTATTGATTTAGATGGTAAGTGTCAATGGATTTGGTAGAAATTAACGTTGATACATTTTACTATAGATTGTAATTTACAGTAAATCAAATCACAGACTATTGAAGTACATGTACTTGTTCCTTTAACATGAGGCTCGAGTGAACACAGTGGTTGTCAATGCTTGTTCTAGTGTAGTTTAGGTGGTAATTAAAAGAAAGTATAATTCAAATGATAACATAAACCATAGCAAAAGTAATGCAACTAAAACTTAGAGAATCTATGGACTTACCAAGGCGTTGTTTCGTTTTAAATCGACTGAGAATGTAACCTAGCTGTCAAAATAATGGCGACTATGAAAAGGGAATCCCTTTAACTGTGACGTCATTAGCCAGCGAGGGGATTCCTCACATCAACTTCCGGTCCTACCTAAACACATGTGTCTTCCAAAGTCACTGGGAAGATCTGTCAAACGGACCCAAATTCTGTGATGCTGGTTTGATGATTTTTGTGTGAAGTATGGCAAAGATGTTACACAAAACTGCCCGATACTCTCTGTCTTTTAAGAAGTGCCCATGGAAGGGAAGACACCTCGGACAAGTTGTGACATCGTCTGCTCTTGAGGGACTAGAACTTTCTGCTAAAAGACAAATCGTTCCCGGGGGCCTTAACGCTTACTCTACATTTTCATCAAGCAATTTACGATACCGCGGAACAAATTGCACCCAGTTATTACGTAAAACAGAATGCTGTTCAAATGTTGCTAGTAGATACATTGTCTCCAACACTGGAAAGTCCAGAAGGAAAGGTGGTGTTAGGTCCATGTACAGACCAGATGAAAGCTGCGAAGGAATCTTAGAACCCGATGGTAACGAAGCGAAATCCATCAATTCGGCTATTATTGAATTGCTTGCTC
The DNA here is from genome assembly GCA_035585475.1 of Armandia brevis. NCBI lineage: Eukaryota > Metazoa > Annelida > Polychaeta > Opheliidae > Armandia > Armandia brevis. Next base: position 49,969 of record JAXGGS010055549.1, on the reverse strand, counting down.
GAGATGAAATCGTTGAGCAGAAGACAATGAACAAAACTGCTTTCAAGGTTAAGGAGGACGACTTAACTTCATTCCTACATGATCATCCCGACGCTAACAAAAGTAACCTGGCCTATGAAACCGTAACCATAGATGATTCAGATGAGTATTTAGATGACGGAGACTATCAGGTGCTTCGAGATGAGCACAATAAGCCGAGAGTAGCGTTGAAACCACCAGATCCTGACATACCTGCAAGTAAGGTACCATGTCCAGGATGTGGTGCTCTACTCCACTGCCAGCAAATCGACAAACCAGGATTCCTGCCTAAAGAGCGATTTCTGAGCATACCAAAGAAGAAACTCCGCGACAGTTACTGCACTAGATGTCGGATGTTGGCCAAACACAAAGCAGCCCTAGCAGTTTCAGTGACTCCAGAGGACTATATCAAAATAATTGAACAAGTGAAAAAAGTCCGTGCCCTCTTTCTTTTAGTTGTCGACGTCATGGATTTTCCTAACAGTTTGATTAAGCAATTGCCCAGGTTGATTGGTGGTAAAAGACCAATGATTGTAGTTGGTAATAAAATAGACTTATTGCCCCGCGATGGAGAGGGCTACCTTCGCCGTACTTGTGAAATGATAGCTAGTGAGATGGACAAGTACCGCTTGTTTGACAGATTTAAAGTTTTGGACATTCAACTTGTTAGTGCCAAAACGGGATATGGTATTGAGGAGTTAGTTTCCAAACTTATGGTAGACTGGTCAATTAGTGGTAAGTTTCCCAATATTGTCTGCTATCTGTCATTAGACTCAACTACACCTCTCGATACAGATAGGCGTAAAGTCGTTAGATGGCTTGAAGTATTGCATATATGTTATATTCATTTAACCTTTTTTTACAGGCCATGTTTATATACTTGGTACGACAAATTCAGGGAAGTCTTCGCTGTTCAACGCCTTACTTAGCTCGGACTACTGTAAGGATAGCGCAAGAGATTACATCAATCGTGCTACCATATCTAATTGGCCAGGTACAAGCACTGTTACCAAAACAGTTATCAAAACTCGTCTTCATAACTTAATTTAGTGCGCTTTGTTGATGTATTCTTTACATATGTATTCTATATGATCATATTAAGGAACAACCATGAACATGTTGAAGTTTCCTATTATTAATCCGTCGCCCTGGAGACTTGAACGTCGTAGCTCCAGACTTAAAAAGTTACCGGAGCTCGTTGAGGAAATGAAACTTAGGCGACAGAAATACGACGAGACCAAAGACGATCATTTCTTAACACTCGTCGGTAAGATAGTAATTTGAAGTATACATTGCAATAATATGGATGTATGCGATATCGTTATTGTTCTTAGACTACTGAGAAGATTACATGTACATGTAATTTGTTCCAATAGATTACAAGTTATAATAGAATCGTGTTTTTTTCTAGCGCTGTTAAACTATTTGTCTCCTACATTTTATAGGAAACGTCGGACAAACGTTCTTGGGTACAAAAATGGCAGGTATCGAAGAACAAGCCGCCCGATATGCTGGTTACACCTCCCCGACCTTTGGTTACAAGGCGGGAGCTGTACAGGAACTTCAGTCCTCCCGAGAAGAACTATACGAGTCGATAGCCAGAGCTGCTGGTGTTGATGAGTACCACGAGGGAGAATTCCTGGACGCCAAGTGGTGCTTCGACTCACCCGGAGTAGTACAGCCAAGTCAGGTAAGCTGCGACCCAGATAATAGAAATAACCTGTCGTCATTAACCTAAAACTCAGCGCCCACTCATTCCGAAATTGCTGCAGATTCGAAGAATCAACAACTTAATTTACTTAATATAGCAAAACTAGATGAATGATGTACATTTTGATTGTTTTTGTTCTGATTGTTTTTGATCGTCCTTTTATTTCAGCTGATCAACAAACTTAATCAAGATGAGATTGATTTTATTGAGGGACAGGTGCTTAATTATCCGAGAACTTTCAGACTAATGAAAGGACAAGTGATGTTTTTATCAGGGCTCGGGAGAATTGATATGATTGAAGTAAATTATACCGATATTGAAATTCACTGAATGACCGCCGTTTCAGCTGTGATCACTTTATATACTGTTCACCATTGCCGCGTCTAATGAGATGCGCGCATACTTACTGGTAAATGTATATTCAATTTTTAGGGCCCATGGCGTATATTAGTAACAGTCATAGCTGCACCGACACTCCCTGTACATATTGTATCGGCGGAAGATGCAGATGACTTTTATAGAGAATTTGTCGGGGACAAGGAAATGCTTAGGGTGAGTCTCAATAGAGCTATGCGATTCAATTATGAAAAATAAACCGTGTGACGCATTCTTTACTCATATAAATCTAATTGAGTATGTGTTTTTTTAAAATGGACCTTTTTTTCTTTTGGCAGATACCTATAGGAAATCGAGAGCGTTTAGATCAGCTTCCCTCGCTGATTGGGCGAGAGATGACGGTGACTGGTAATGGCGTGGATGTCAGCTGTGGAGATGTAATACTCAGTTCTCTAGGTAAGACACGTTAGAAAATCAATATCATTATGTTTATCTTATAAACAATTCTTTTGGACGTTAAACCTTTTGCCATCTTTACATATAGTAACTGCCGCAATTCCCACCACCTGACATACGTGTGTTTATTTTGACCTATAGGTTGGGTAGCAGTATCGGTTGAGAGGGGTGAAGAAGTGAAGTTGAGATCGTACACACCTGGCGGTGCTGGCTGTTTACTGAGGACGCCCTCATTACTACCATACGCTGTCGCCATGCGAGGCAAGAGAATAGGGGTTAGGGGAGAAGTAGCAAGATACAAAGTCGGCGTAAAAAGTCTACCTGTTCAGTAATGTCTGGGATTAACATTTTATGTGTTAATACATGTGTAACTGCGGAAATAAATGAGTTCAATGAATTGTAACACTGCTTTGGTTTAATACATTTATTTTAATTTCTAATCACTCAACCTCACAGACATTCGGTGCAACAGTTACCATAACAAGGAACCACTCAACCACTCGATAAGGTTACCATGACGATAAAGCATTTTTCACACTCACCACACTTAATGGCCGTATTATATTACAATAAATATACTCAATTATTGATACACATTATGTCTTTATTGTAAATCGCCAGAAAGTTTGACTAAATCAAACAGAAACTACGGCATTGTGTTTAAACTCCCCACACGCTGTCTGTAGCATCACCATCTCATATTTATTAGTATTAAAATGGTTTCTTAAAACTAATAACTACGGTGGAATGTCGGGCAGTAGATCGCTACTCACGTGCACGTTGTAAAGATCTGCCAGTATACACGTGCTGTTCAACAATATAAGTCTACTCTACATAGCAGTTAAACAATAACAAGTCACACAGATACAGAAACTAGTGTGATTATAGATAGCCACCATTGCCAATGTTGTATGTCCATTGGATTGACTAGTGAGCATTATGGTACATTTTCAAGACTCGAAGATCGCGAGTCGATTTTAAGTTACTTCATTCAACATGACTAACACATATATGCATGCCCAATTCTATCGATAAATACAACGTTAGTATTATAATAATTTCTTACATTATATATTAAGCTACGTTTGTCACCGCGATATAAAGTTTATTAGAAAGTCGAGTGTGAAGAACTGAACAAATTAAAATGTGTGAGGTAACTGTTCCAATGATGTACAACTACCGGTATGTCTTAAATTAGCTAGTTTTTTTTCAGCGGTAATTTACATGGTTAACGTTGATCGTGGAAATGATAGTAAATGTTTTATAGAAAAACGCTTAAGCTACTAAATTTGGAGATTTACATGAATAAAGAGTGTAGCTTCAAATTTTAAAAGCATAAACATGCCTAATTGAGCAATATGTTTCAGTATCAGATGGATACATATACATTGTACTTTAAAGTGAATTGCTGAGCAAACTGGAGTCCGACGACTTTCAAATTGTTTTCTTCTAAAAAACTAACAATATCTTTTAATGCAGTACATCGAACTAAAAACTTGTATACCTTCCTACCAAGCATCATACATGTATATTAGAAATCTACATACACCTATGGTTGCTATTCGTGCATTTACTTGGCAATGCAATGAGCCAAAATTATAGAGACGCCATACTGTCCTTGTCGGTCTCAGTCTCAGTAGCGCCCCCCTGGAATCTAGGAGATCCAGGACAGTTCAGTCTGATATGTTCCTGAGGGGGACCTGTTTGTTAACAGAAAACAAACTTGCACCAGAGAACAAACATGTATCACAGTGAAAGTTATGGTGATCAAAATCTGCGTGGTCAATCGATAATGTTACAAGCAGGTAAGCAAAAACGGAATATTGATTCAACCTACCCAACCTACCGTTGTTTCTGTGATTTTCCCCGCTCATGCTACTGGTGATCGACTTCTTGTATGTGGCAGAATTCATTGTTAACTTGCGAACGTTCTTCTCTGGTTGGAAGACAATTATGTACATTTTTGGAGTGAACAAACAAAGCAGAGCCACAAAGGCACTCAAGCTGATCGAAATGCACAATGTCGTAATTTGAATCTGAAAAAGACAAAGACGACGTTTTGAAATGTTATGCATGGCACATTAATTTATTACATTATAACTTTACAGTACAATGCTATCAGCAATATTTAGATATCAAATGGAAAGACAGGAAACATAAAATCCCGAAATTACAACTAGCATAGGCTCCTCGAAGACCCCCACATTCAGATTAACTAGCAGTGATAAGTAATCAGTAACGGTTTACATAATCTGAGATGCCAATTAGGCAATGAATACAATTGATTTTAGAATAATTTTAAAGGACTGTGGAATATTGTTTCCTGAATGAAATGAATGAGGCAATTTCGGGCACAGTGTATGAGAATGTGTATATCTTTGGCAAGTCTGACTATAATGAACAGACTAATTTGATTCCTGTTTTGCCCACCAGGATACTTTGCCGAATAATTTTGTTCAATAAGAAGCTATATAGGTCATGCCTCACAAAAAATGAAAAAGTGGTTTGTAAAGATTCGGGAAAACCGCCATGTACCCTTCTCTCGCGTCGACTAAAAAACACTCTTGAACAGTGGCCATCTGAGGAGTCTGGCTGTAAGATCTGATTAAGTTTACATGAGATGATTGAATAAATCAATCGATGCTCGTGTCAGATGAGCGTGTTGAGCAACAAGTTTATTAGTTTTTCCCGGCCGCTCTTAAGTATCCAACTACGACCAGAAAACCTCACAAAAATAGGTCGTACGTCAGGATTGAGTTATGAGTGACTGCCAGTGCAAATGCCAGAGTACAGCAATATGATACTACAAGTAGTCCGCCAGGCAATAAAACCTGTATAAACAAGCCATAAAGGCCAGTGATAATAGATTTTTCTCGGCGATCGATTGAGTCTCAGACGGCAGCCATTGTCCGAACTATTGGCAGGGGAGGGTGAAATATCCGTCAAGGGAAATCGTTGAGGCCACACAAGTTTGACGTCTTCCCTTCTGAGTTAAAAGAGGCATGCATGGATCAAATACAATTCACATATTAATATCGAGGAAATCACTTACCTGAAAGTTGTTTAGGGTCCCGAAGTAAATGGGAATGAAAGCAAGCCAAATGATGCATGTAGTGTACATAGTAAATCCAATAAATTTGGACTCATTAAAGTTCTCTGGAATCTTCCTCGTTTTCACTGCATACACTGTACAGATTATGATAAGTAACATATTATAAACGAGTGATATTAGAAACGATTCGTCTCTGATTCGGCATTTTAAAACAATCTCGTCCTTTTTGCCGAACGGATGGTAGTGACGGACTGCCGGCGGTTCGAGAATCAGCCAGATACAGGTGCACACAACTTGCACTCCTATAAAAATCAACGTTATCACAACTTGCGATTTAGGACTGATAAACGGCGGCCTCTTGGCAGAACGGCTAGCACTGTCAAAAATCCGTGATATCCGATTAGTCTTGGTCAACAAAGAGGAGTAGGTCACTGAAAAGCCGAATCCTATCCCGAAACGCTGTATGCCGCACATGATGGGGCTGGGCTTGGCGATCAGAACAAACGTCATGAGATAACAGATGAGGAAACCGCTGAGGAGCATGAAGCTGAGCTCCCGTCCCGAGGCCTTGACGATCGGCGTGTCGATGTTCTTGACGAAGGCGACGATGATGAGCACGGTGAGCAGCATGCCGAGGAGGCTGAGACAGATGGGAACGATCGCGTAGATGCTGTCCCAGTTCATGTAGTGCTCGTCCAGCTTGAAGCAGTTCTTCTTGTCCTCGGTCGGCCACCATCCCACCTCGCAAGCCTCGCAGGAGAACTCGTTCAGGACAAACTCGTGCCCGGCACAGGTGGTGCACACCCAGCAGCACGCGTCCCCCTCGTGTACCCGCTTGATCTGCCCGTGTCCGCAGGGCTCGCTACAGTGTGAGGTGGGGGTGGCGTACCTACCCCCCGCCCACATCACCGGGTCCCGGCTGTCGAGGGAGAGACCCTCCGTCCATCGTCCCACCGTCACGTACTCGTATTTCTGGGTCGATCGGTTACGTCGGTAGTTCATTATATTGTACCTGCCCACTCCGTCACCCTGTTTATCAAACTCCACAAGAGCTCCGTAACTATCTGTAAATACATTCATAGTATCATATCTAATGTACAATTCGTTTTCATGAAATTTAACAGCACCGTGTTGCAATTACTTGTAGCTTTGAATGGGACACAACTTAGGATAATAAAGCTTGTAGATGTTAAGTTCTCTAATATCATTAGTTTCATCAGGAATTATGATTTCTGAAAACCAACTATATATGGGGCAGCGTGATTTTCGGATGATCACGAATATGAGATCTACGATGGATTGCCGCTAAACTAACTCTGCACTGGTTAACATATCAATGATTTCTGGTCTGGACGACCCTGCAAATTGCGGAAAGTTCATGAGAACAGAAACTGCCACGCTGATTGTGCGGCAAGATATTAAGGCGGGCCCGGAAGGAATTAAAGCTGTTCTCAATCTCCGTGCCGAGCCGAATTCTCTCTCCTCCCGGAATTATCCGCCATTTCTAATTTTACCGCTTTCTAAAACCCGACCGAGAGAAAGAGAATCTCCGGTGTTCTTAATTAAGACTGGGCGCAAGCGAGAGTTTGGCACGCACATTCCATGCGGAAAATAACACAAATGTACGTAAAAGCCGTCTGAAATCGGATAAATTAGGATATCATTCCCTAATCGAGGCGTGCAGAAGCTTAGAACGCAGTATTTAGAGTGGCTTATAAGACCACTGGCCTGATGCCCTCCGTAGATGAAGTGATTGGACAAACGTGACTAGTTTCTGTAAATCGAGAAGGTCTCGGACATGACTTCCTTCGATTTTTACAAGATAGGACGAGATGGACCCGGTTACTCTGATGTAACCGTATTTCAAGGCTTTATCGACGGCAACGGCCTCTAGATTGCTGCAAATGGTGACGAATCCATCAATTCTCTCTGTTTTAGTAGTCCCCTTGACATTGAATAATTAATACGCGTGCTATCAACCGGCCACCAGATAAACTCGAGTTGTAACGGAAGGTGCCATCCAAAGCTGCACCTTTAAAAACTTACTATGAAATAGTCATTCGAATGTAACTTAATTTGTATATAGAAATTGTGTACTGAGTTGTCTACGGCATCATACACCAAACATTCTGTACAACCACAATGTAAATAAAGCAGCTAATGCAGCCTTCATAATAAGAGATGCCATCTGTACAGTCCAGTTAAAATTATTTGTGGATTGGATCGGGGGTTTACGCAATTAGTTGTTGATCGTGAATCTACTTTCCACGTGGGATGTAACTGATCTTGTGATTCTACGCTATCAAATCAAAGATGATTCTCCTCATCAAGGCAGGAGAGCAGAAAATTCGCGAGAATTACTGATTAATCAATCAGTAGAGCTAAACAGAATGAGAATTTCCTGAAGCTCTATTGTTTAATTAGCTTAGCGTACTCATGAGACTATCTAACATTTCCTAATCTCCCAATGTAGGACGTAACCATAAAGCTCTCCTTAATAGAAGCTGCTCAGAAGTCGGTAATTCCTGATTATCCTATTTGTTTATGAAATGATGAATTATAGTGTAATCATAATCGACTTGTGCGTTACTCTTCTTGACGTCTGTGGTTGTTTTTCATACCTAGAGATGCCTCATCAACTCTTACAGGTGATTAAATTGTTAACAATCGTACATGAGATTTACCTTGAAAGGAAACATTTAAGAGATATTCTCGGTACAGCACATCTCCCTCTATTGGTAACTCTTTCATACATTTTCTCCTTTTTCTACTTTTCCGGATGTGGCCACACTTCACCTGGAACAGGTTATCTAGCGCGTGCGCCATGGCGTACACCGCGTCCCATACAAACTGTATCTTACTCTCCTGGGTGTAGATCTTTCTCGTGATTATTTCATCACCTGTGCACTCTTTTACATCTCTGCTCTCGGCGTTATCGTTTTTCTTTTTATGGCCGTTTCGTGAAAGTTTGTCGGAGAACCGGCAGTCGTGCACGCTCTCCCAATACTCGCGGAACCAGGGATTCCGTTTGTTCTTCAGCGGCTTAAGACGCTTGAAATACTCATCGAATTCAGGAAGAACTATCGATTGGAGCTCTAGAGTTATCGCTCCTTGGGCGACCATGGCATTGTCTTTCACGGGCAGATCGTTTTTACCCCACCCGTCACTCGCGATCCACACAAAGTGATCGGTTTTATTCTGTCTTTTGGCGGCGAGCAGGAGATTTCTTGCATCCTCGACGCGAAGGAACAGCACAATCACGCGGGCAGTCATCTTCTCCAGCAGCCGGGTGATTATTGTATCAAACGCCAGCTCGTCCGCCGACTGCGCGATCTTCAACGATAGCGCGATACAAATGTTCCTCGCCCGGGCCTCCGACTGGAACGAATCTATGCCCATCTCCCCGTAGTCTCCCTCCGAGGCCACCGTGCTGACGTAGGTCCAGTTAAAGTTCTGTACTATGTCCGCCATCGCCTTCGCCTGAAAGTTGTCCGGGGGGACGGTCCGCGCGAAGTAGTCGAACCTGGTCTTGTCACTGAGAGCTGCACTGGTCGAGGCGTAGCTTACCTGCGGTATTTTAAACAGGCGGAGCAGGTTGGCCACCTGGATGGACACCCCGCTGTACGCCCCTCCTATCACACCGGCTACGGGAACTGGCGAGTTCATGGGGATCGCATTGGAACCATCGACGCACTCGTACTCGCCGGCATCGAGGGAGCTGAGGGAGGCTCTCACGTACTCGAGGGACTGCTCCAGGGCGTACGTATCTCGAGCGCACGTGTCCAGAATGTTCGCCCCCAGCTTCACGCCCTTTAATATTGTTTTATTTTTGTTTATGTGATCTATCGTGAAGAGCATCGCCTCGAGACGCTGTATGCCTCTGTCCGCCTGAATGACGCCACACTCCCGGCCGTGCCCCTTCTCGTGTACCGGGAACAGACCGCCGAGGACGATGTCCCCCGGGATGATGGCGCCCGTGGCCACCTCCTCCTCCTCCTCCTCGGCGGACAGCCCGGGTATGGGCGGGTGCAGTGTGGGGTGGATGGTGAGGTTACGTGCCGTGCACGGGGTGGGTGACGGGAGGAGGTAGAGCACGGCACAGACGACCACACACACTGTCCTCATGGTGGCTCGACTCGGTGGACGGAGCACCAGTTTGTCAGCAGATAGAAGCGTATCAGGTTAGCGCCATTTCTCCTCGCCAGCCACACACACGTCAGCAGAAAACATCATCCCGATCAACGAAAGTGTAAATTCTCCGCAATCCAGCATTCTGCCAAACAAGAAAAGTACCTCCCCTATTGCGACTGCTCTTTCACTTGAATTGTCGCCCAAATCCTATCTGAAAATATATGAAACAGTCGAAATAAGCAAATGTTTTATTACCATTCCGTAGACACAACAGATTGTCGATTTGTGTCAACAATATTCTGAATCATATGCATGAGATGCCATGTCTGTGCTCACAGTTAGGAAACAATCCCTCATTTGGTAATATATATAGGTCACACTCCTATTACACATTAATGCATCCTATTTCACATTAAATCAGATTTCGTAACATTCATCACGTATTGTCAGTGACAGATGCCTAGTTTCTATAACCATCGAATGCATTTCTTGTAATGCTATACTTTGGTTAGATTAAAATGTAACACGAGACATCAACGGTGTCCTTTACCATATATGCATTAATCGTATGTTTATAATGTAGTTACAACTGCGAAAAGCCATAAATGTCACATGTTGTCTTGGCCACCTTGCAGGTTTTCCGTCTTTGTTAGGTTGCTTTTGTATCGATGATTTGGGGATTGGGCTTTGATGGAGACAGGGTTACTTGGGCCCACCCACAACCACAAAGAGGAGAATCCGTGCTGCGGTCAGCTCTAGTGGCAGGAGAGGTTCACACGTCTTCCCCAAGCGAGGATGCTTTATCTGACCGCCAATTACGATAATTCCCTCCGCCGTCACTG
>JAXGGS010055549.1:24219-39323 GCA_035585475.1 Armandia brevis | reverse complement strand
GAACAGGGGTCTGGACGTCCTTGGCCATTTTGTATCACATGCTAGAGCATGCAACAACGCTCAGGCAGACGGCGATTGTTAAAAATATTGATACTATCAGTCACGACGATCCATCATTGGGCCTACACTAGCTGACTCGTATTTTGTTATGAACGCACGTGTCCATATCAGTTTTATTAAGACGGATCAATGAAAAAGCTCCCAGCATACCCGGCCCGGGGTACCGAAGGATATTTATCAATATTAAAGTCGCTCGAGATGGTGTCCCTATATTACCTTTAAACCTTAATATATTTCGCCCCAACCTCAGAATGCTGCCATCCTTCCGATTGACATAATCGTGCATGTTATATTGAACGACCCATCCTTTAAATCGCCTTAGTTTATGCTAATTTTACGCGGCTGAAATTTGATATATTGTTTGTATATGTATCGCAGTCACTTCTTTCATGTTTATAACGATTCAGCAATCATTTTGAAAAACGGTATCGTAGTACGGCCATCAGAAAATGATTTAAGGGAAATTAGGTCACGCAGAACTGCATTCTTAAATTGAATTGTGTGTGCCTTGCTGTACATAAGTGGACTTAAGGCAATTGTTGTTCATTTTCATCATTGGCAGCGAATGACTCAATGCCATCTAGATTCATCATTCCGGAATCGCTCAAACTAGATAGTAAACCCTAATTGTTTACAAGGCCCGCCGCTCGAATCAGCGCAAACTCAGTTCACGGCATGATCGAGCAATGTTTCACAAGGCGTTAGTTTGTAACGTAACTAGCGCTTGGCCGAGGGACACGCGACCTGATGTGATTATCCTGTCGTCCGCATTCACGGCGAGCCTAACGACGCCGAGATGGGCGAGAAATTAAGCGTCCATGCCGGCGGAGTGGGGTGGTTACCACCAGGAGAGAATCACTACGTCATAATGAGGCGGGAAGGACGTGCCTTGTCTGTAATTTACCTGACAAGGAACTTGTTACACCTGGTACGACACCGCATGACGCCACTTCTACCATTTTAACCGGTTGACGGGCACCGTGGCGAAGACGACTATTATTGCTGAGCGTGTACGTATGTCGACTTTGTCGCCATGTTTTGTCACATGTCTGCATCAAGGACAGCTGCATGTGTGATCATCGCCAGATATCAATCGTTCTCGTGTCTTTGTGCCGGGATAAAGGTAGAGACGTTCCTATAAACATCTCCGCCTGAGATGTATTTGTCCTGTTCACGTCCAGACATCGTGACTTTGGCCATCCTACAGAAGCTCATTGCGACAGCGCTGTTTAAGAGACTTTCACTAGTTACTTGTGTGCGCACCTTTGATCATTACCGACTCCCGGCTCAATACCTATACGCGCGCAGCACGGTGACAATCTGTGACATTTGTTTTTTAATAACGGCAGAGTGTCTAGATGCTGTAAGTAACGCTGTGGAATGCCCCCACGAATTTCCTCACGATAGACAATTGGTTTGCATGTTTATGACGCAAATACGAATTTCATAGAATTTGAAATACTTATAGCCGCAGGCACGTGACAAATTCAACATGAAAGCATTACTCTTTTAGTTCATATCAGCTTTTACTTGAGAAAGAATACACTGACTCTGGTAGGCTTTTGTACACTACTCAGTCAGTCGGGGAATCTAGGGAACATGACATGATGAACCCATTTTTGTAACGTTGTTTGGTGTAGAGTGAAATCTTAAAACCTCATTTAGAATTATTGTCATGTGCCGGTTTGGGACCTCAGTTTATGCGTCGAGGCCAAACAAGGGCCCCTACCCAATGCCGGTTGCTCACAATTGATGATGGAGTTATGAACCTTCAAACACCACTAAAATGGTTGCAGAGTACGCATCAGTAAAGGCTAAATGTCAAATGTTGTGTCATCCCGAATTTTAATGCATTTTCCTTGTCCTTGACTGGCTTCAGACGCTTGTAAGCAATCAATCAATCTGCTAAAGATGAGGCGCTTCACCAGAAGACTTGAATTCAACTACCCTTTGATTCAATCGTTTGTGCTTTGCTCCGGCTTCTTGAGAGTTCTCCTTAAAGACGACAGATCCGTTGGAACTGCAGAGAACCTCTCCGGCACCTACCCTCATCTCGGTGTGACCCAGGCAACGTCCCTCTGCCCCCTATCTAGTTTAAAGCAGGATAAAGGCGTCGGTTAAGTGGTCGCCTTTCTTTTTGCCACCAGAAATCTGTAATGTGTGAAGTCAGCAGGGTTAAAGCCTTTTCGCTCCTTTGTTCCTGTCAGCTTTTATGGTAAATGCAACACGATATGTTGCAATGTTCCACCAATGATCGCTATTTCAACTGCTATTCGGTGGAATCGGGTCGGTGTGACGTACCCAACTGGTGGTTTGACCAATTCGCAGGGTGTTAACAGCGTGCAATTTGACTGCGCAAGTTTCTCTTTATAGCCCTTTTCCGCTGAATCTGTCTAACAGGTTTATAATCAATTTGACAAGCGACAAAGAAAATAATGAGATGAAAATGGCATAATTTCGCCTCTGTGAAGGGTATCGGTTTCACGCACCCGATCCCATTCTTGGAATATCAAGTAGCGGTTTCTCTCGATGTCGAGACGCAGATTGTAAGAAATCAGATAGGCACCGGAAATAATTTACTGTATGCTGTCTAAACATCACACAAGCCTACTCATAATCAACCGAGCCTGATGATAGAAAGCACAGAAATTATACGTGACAGATTCAGACAAATAGGAAACTTCCCCAGGGAAAGGAAAACAACCATCAGAGACATAACGTTTATGATATGTAATTGTTATTGCGCCAATTTTACACTCGCTCCTTGTTATTGTGCGGCAGGGAGCGGCGAACTTTGATGTGACTCAGTAAAACCCCGCTGGCCCTGTCTGAACATCCGCTCCAGTCCGGAACGCTTGTCGTCCGTATCGAGTTCACATCCGACTGTTGGTTTTCCTTAATCACAAGGTATCAATCAATGGAGGAAACACGAGGGCTTCACCGGCTTAACTCCAGCAACCAGAGTCGTCTCAGCTCAGTTCTCTGTCTCCTTATACAACCTGCGGTTACGTCTCCATCTTGCGCGCTATTGTGCTTCTTTGGTTAGTGGATCGGCTGTTAAGTTGAAATAAGACGTATTTAATTACCATTTGGAGGGCATAATCAGGCAAAGTGGAGGTTTAAGACTTCTTCACCAAGATTAGGCAGGTGACAGCATCGGTGATTATTCCCGCACTATGTAGTGCTGTTTGGCAGGTGCACACCGATCTCTAAAACAGCACATTTCTTTCATCCTTTGCTGTAATTAAATTCGAATCTTTAACCACCATAAACTGACAAAATTAACCGCATGCTCGCAAATAGATGTCGACCTTAACGCAGCTGTCTTCACCTTACAACATTCCTAAAATAGACAAGCACGGTAACATTTATCACCGGTCACTGGAGTGTATGACTAGAATTACTTCAACATAACTTCCAACTGGTTGTGTCAGCAGGGATGAGTGATTGAGACGAAGCACTTGTTTTAGAAGGACAGGTAAAGGAATCCTCGCGACAAAGAGATCGAACTGTCGGAAGTGTTTCCAGTGAAGCATTGCTTCGCTTACAAAGAACCGAGCCCACCGGTAGTTTTCCGACCACCGCCGCTTCACCGGTTTGTAAAACACATCATTATTTGTACGCTATTGACAGTTGGGGATTTCTTGGTAACTCGGCCGTGTTGAAGTTTTGCCGGGGAAGGAGGGCTCCGTGACTCATCAGATTCTCTTAGCTCCTGCGTCGGAGCGATGTCGCGGCTGCTGAGACAATGCAGCTGATGAGCGACTAGGGGGTCTTCTCATATAAAACACCAGCGTTTGTAACCCTACACCCGCCCCCAACCCCCAGCGTCAGATACCCGCCAACACATTACAATACATCCACCTGAGTTCACGTGGAAACCAATACTCTGTGTGTTCTCTCGGCTCGGCCTGATGGATTACTCCGGTGACGAGTGATACCCCGCTCACTATACATTAGCGCTAGTTAGTCCGCGCGAGAGGCTCGGGGTTAAATGCCCCGCTCCGACTGGTGTCACTCCCACAGATATCACCGCCGAATGAACCAATGTAAATGATGCTGACCATTACGGGTAATTCTCGGGCTGAGTCGGGCTATTGGAATCAGAGCCGGCGACATAGTGACGGGTCGGCTGAGACGAACACGCGGTGCTCTATAATTTCTGCCCGTCTGACGGCGCAGTCTTTGATATAGACACGCCGTGTCCTTGTTATTGCCCACTTATTGCCTCTCCAGGAATGATAACTCTGCGACTATAGATGTCAAAATGACACCTTATTAATGCTTTCACGTAGATTTCAGGATAGTGACATCATGATGTTACCAGGAAATGACGTCAGAGATTTGACATTTCTGCACACTGTCGGCTCGCGCAAGTTCTGAAACACTCACAGGCGGTAAAAGTCGGGGATGGAAATAACAACTCCCTTCACTATGTATAATCTAAAAAATATAAACTGAAGATGTCTAGGAATAGACCCTGAATCCAATTCTTTTAACCTTTGCGGACTTAGTGTGGAGTTCCAATTCATTCAAATGAGAATGGAAGTACGACGTCGTGGTTGAGATCGTTTCGCTAGGCACTGAGGAGTAATTAAGGAGACGGTGCCAGGGTTTTGCTGAAGTCACAAACACTCAAATTCAAACATCGGCGTACAGCTTGTCCCCAATTTACATCCGAATTGGGCACGCTACCCTCGACAGATAGACGGACTCAGCTCAAATATAATTCGATTCTACTCCCCTCAACTAAACTGAAGTGTCGGCAAGGTCAAACCTGACAAGATCGGTCCGCCCTCCATGCTCGCGTCTCTTTCTAGACGGGCAAATAAAGCAAAGTGGGAAGAATAGAGCTTTCGTAAATGTGAGATAAGCTTGCTTATAAACGTGCCCATCAAGCTGGTATTGTTGTCGATGCACGGAAGCCTCGACCTTTGGCCTGCACTTGGTGATTGGTCGCCAATTCCTCATGCACAGCTCATAAACTAGGTCAAGAGATGGAGGTCACCGAAAACGATTGGAAGTTATTTAAAATGGCGTGCATCTGTCCAGAAGAGAATAAAGCGAGAGATTATATCAACATCACAAGACTCAGTGTTAATAATTGTAAAGATTGTATCCATTATGACAGTATAAATATATATGGTTGCAGTGCGGGCAGTGAGGACATTGCAAGTCAAGTACTTTGTAATTATAACCCGGCTCGATCTGTCAGCTCCCCCTCCACCTGGTACATCTGGGAGAGGGAAGAGACGACTTTAATTTCCGGCAACCACAGGCTTCACTAACCCGCTTAAAGTGGACACCAATGCTCGGCGGAACAGGCGATATCGGCAGATCGATCAGTGATCGCTCGTCCTCCCGCCACCTGTCTGTGTTTGAAGGCGGATTTCACCTTCAGGACGCGGGGATTTACCGACTAAACGCGAGAGATTATCTCTGGCAGTACACGGTCCCTAACATCTGACAGCGTGTGTGAGATGGCTTATCTTTAATTCGCATAAACAATATCCGACTTGCCAGGATAAATGAAGGCTTAAGGTATTAGGGGAAGGTGATTATTTACGTATGTAATAAAGAGTCATAATTATATATAGGGCACATAAGTAGATTTTACTACTCGAAATCCAGAGGCGCTTTATATTACTTGTGAACCTTGCCTGAGATGAGGCAATGAGTTCTGATTCTAATCGTACCCGCTGAAGGTGTCAGCAGACGTTGCTGGGGACGACGCGAGCTTAAATGAAGCGTGCCTGACCCAATGGTACAAGTAATGGATCGCTTCTTTGACGAAAATGCCCCTTTAGCCATTTGGGCGAGAAAGGCGGCGCAAATGGCACAAAATGGCGATCCTGTCTCACCTCGCACGTTTCTCAGACGTGACTGGTGAGCTGAAATCTGTCAGCGAAGACATGAGAACAACTTGCTGAATTGGTCCTCACTGCCAGAGGGGTATTGGGGGTATTGGGGGTAAGGACGAGCAGTGATGAACCTGCCTACTCACATCCTGCTTCCTCTGTGGAGCCTCCACTGGCACAACATGCATCGTTTACCATTCATAATTCACAAAATGCCAAAGTAACTGTCCTCAAGGCCGCGACATATCTGATGCTTAGTTCAACAAATCAAGAGTATTTCTAGCACATGTGTTACTATTATGGTAGCAGCCGAATTGCGCGATTGTCAAGAACGGTTATTCCCTTGAATGCGAGAATTAGATTGCAGTTGTCGAAGTTTAGCGTTAGGATGTGTTACTGCCAGAGATTCGGTTGTCAGGGTAACCAGCATACGGCAACCGTGGCAAACGTAATCCGTCGTTAAGAAGAGAATCGGTTCTGATAATTGTGACGCCCATTTTGATATTTACATTCTAATTCCTATTTGCCTGTCGCATTTATTTCCTTGGCGCCGAAAGATGCGCAAACACGCGGAACATGACAGGAGCGTGTCAGATTCTTAATGTTCACGCTTATCCGTCGTCTGCTGGAGACGATCACCAGCCTGAGGGGTGATATAGATTCCCCGGCGCCCATCCCTCCCCTGCTACCCGAACCCTCGACAGCCGACAGCCAATTCACAGGGAGGTGCGCCCGATAACAACGCCCCAGAAACAATGCTCAACGATCAAACGATAACATTGGCCGCCACGTAGAGCTGATCATCTTCATATTTTTGACACACGTGTCCTAGCCGAGGGATAGAGTTAGTGGGAGCTACCGAAAAAGGTCGGCGTTTCAGAGCTGGAATGCCAAGTCTTCCAAACAGACGCGATTTTGAATACCTAGAAATCAAGTCCATTTGAATGCACCGACAAATGAGAAGACGGCGTAAACATGTGAGAATAAAAGTGCGTTACTATCCTCCATGTCCTTGTATCCGAGAACAAACGGGGAGTTTTTATCGATAGACGAGCACAACAAATGGACGACTGATTGATTAGACTCCCATTAAGCCTGATCTGAGCCTTTCACGCTCGCGAGCAGAAGACGCATGTGCCTTTCCCAAATAGAGACATGTCTAAGTGTCGCTTTGTTACCTCAGATGTGCATGCTTCACATACGCGACATAAAACGTGCCAAAAAAAGCTAATTACCTGAAAAGAATGCCTGGGATATATAGTTGGGTTTTGTCAGCGCCGGATCTGTGTATAGCTCGCGAAATCACAACCCTCTCAAGTAGCTTCTAATAATTTCTTCAGCCAAAGCGCACATACTTTCCATGTCCTCCTCTGCACTCCTCTGTGTGTTTCTGATGGCGGTTTCTGTTGTTTCATACTCATACAAATTGCATATACGCGTTCTAAAAATCACCTTCTCGAGCATGTGGCCCTCGGCCATCCAAACAATCGCCGATTAAGAGCTGCCAGACCGACCCCCCGATCTCTGCCAGATTACAAGGGCGGGCGGCAACAAATACTCGTGTTCATTGGCGGCAATCCCGATAAAGAATTTCCTCCTCACTTTGCTCTCGATGGTGAACGTAAAAGCGTCTTCCTCTCATCAATAAAATTGATATTTGTATCATAAACGCAACATATCTATTGATACTGAGATGATAAATAAATCAGAGGTGAGATACGGGATCTTCTTGCCCTTATTGCCTCCATCGCTCCTGCCTCCGCCATCAACCTTGGGTTTTCCACACGCCAATCTGTCAATCATATCGTGGGGATATTTGTTTTTTAATACAATTGGAGCATCGTTTAGACGACAGGAACCGCTCACGCATCTTGGTCTATTTCAGGAGAGGGGGCATACATTAGGCGAGACGACAACAAAAGTCGCTGCTTAACGTCGTCATCAAGTCGTGTATGATGGGAGAAATGAGCTTGTTAATGCGCTCGCATGCGACTGACCAATATTACCAGACGTTTGCTGACCTACGAGCGGGGAGGGGTCCGACATAAACAAGGGAGCTGGCTGGGGCTGGCACGGCAGCCGTAACACGCCGAGCACACAACACCGACTAGCTTAGTTTTACTCGATAAAATACCGATAGGTCATGCTCTATTGGTTGTTTGATTATTAAACGAGTCACGCATGAGAGCGGCGCTGCCGGGATCTCATCAGTTTTTATCACGTGGTTTTACCTCGGTAATAACGTGAGGGGTACAAGAGGTGAGCACAATAGATGTTTGCGGCCGGTGATTGGATTTGTCTACCACGGATGAGCCGGTGATTAAGCGTAACAGCGGAAAGGCACTCGATAACAGCCGGTATTGCTTACATGATCACAAATTACAAATCCGCTTTAAAGGGTCCATTAGAACTTATAATTCAGCAATAGAAGCGGCATTCGAGGGTAATTCGTTTACAAAATCTAAACGATTATGCTATCATGTAATGTTTTTACATAATTATTAATTGGCTATTTTGATATTATAAGTCAGATCCTATCAGTAGTGTAATGTCTGTTAACTGTCAATCACATAGGATCTGTCAATCACAATTCAGGTGATTCTGAATGACTTAAGGCGCTCTGGCGGTAGTATAGAGCACCGCATATAAGCCATAATTCTCTTACCTGCTAATTATCTTGGTGGCAATTAGTGTCCGAGTAATGATGAGTAGAGCAGGGTGAGAGTTACGCGTTGTACGAGTGTGGAAAATGCGAACCTCGCATACACGTTAACAAATCACGCGATAAACCTATCTGCGCAAAGAGCAAGAAATGCCCCCCATAAAGCGCAAGTGATACCCGCCGGTGTATGGCAGAAACAGCTTTTTATTCGTCAGAAACCTAATTGACGGGCTCGATTTAACACCAAAGCTGGATGTCTTGTTGCATGCGAGCGGGAGAGCGGCTGCTGAGGATGGAGATGCGGTGCTGTGTCTGAGTTAGGAGCAGCTGGAGATGGGCGAGAGAAGCTCGGCGTGCCTGCTTCAATTCTATCATCACGTACTCATCGAAAATTGCATCGCACAGGAACTGAATTAAAGGATGATCTTTTCCCCGGCACACAGCACACGGCGCGATGGAATCCTGTAGCCGGAGCAGAGCCTATTTAAAGCCATGGTCACGCATATGTTTGATCTAGCAGACTGAAACATCGCTGACTGACTGTCAGAATGCGGAAAAAATTGTTAGTGCAGCAGGCGTCGTGCGTTTTTCAGAGCCCAAATTTGTGCATAAAAAGGTGGAATGATGTAATCTATGACAAAGACCGCAGCGCTAGGCCAAGTTTTCCTAAATTACAAAATAAAATACAGCGATAAGGGGGGTACGAGCCAGACTAACTCGTCCATGTTGTGGAAGTTATACTACCTGTTATATATTCTCACACGAATTCACGTTCTCTGAGCTGGCGTTCTCTACCCTTTCCTTACGTTCACCTCTCCTCATATCCATTACCAAAAAAACTTCACGTTCAAACTTCTTAGACGCAGACGAAACGGAAGTACGAGACGCTTGATCTGACGGAGGAAAAATGTGCGACAAAACTGCGCGTGTCGACAATCTATATAATGATGTAAGATTGGGGAGGCTGAGTGCCGCTAGAGGTAATTACAACATGAATAAAACAACAGCGCGTTAATCCGTCATATCCACTTGCCGATAATCCGCTCTACCATGGTAACAGATTTACTGCGTGTTATTATTTGACCCCGAGTGCACGCCCTCGTTATTCTCGAATCTCACCGGGACCAGTTAAACGCCGCCTGACTTGAGCCAACACGCGTCAGTTCGGTGGTGGTGTGGGCCGGGAGATTGGGGGAGATATTTGATCTCGGAATCCGCGTGGAGCTCATCACGGTCACGTGAATTCTGCTCGTCCCACGAGATCCGAGTTCAACCTGCTCAAATAAACCGGCTGACATCATGGACATCATGCGATGGACAACCTTTATCAATCCCGAGGTCAGCATCGAACGGGTCAACGTCTTCCGGTACAATGCTCGTGCGCCGCCAATGATGCGCGTGAGTTAATGATGTAAAAGTTACGTATGTGGCTATTAGTAATACTCGAGCAATGCCAGAGCAATTAATTGCACAATAGTCGTGACCTAATTCGAAGATGTTAACTGCCCATTATCATAAATATTTAGCAGACAGGTCTGAGTATTCCAGGTCCAAAATTCATGACATCTAGGGTACCTGAAACAATTTAATATCCCTATTCATAAGCGGAATTATTTTATTGACCTCTCGCTCGTAAATGGCTCGATTTGGAAACATTTAATGCATGTGATTAGCTGTATTGCCATATTTCATGGCATAAACTCTCACAGAAGACCCTTCCCATGATATTGGTACTCAACTGGTATGATATGATTTTGAACTGCAGACGACGGCTCGGCGTTATTAACAATCGTGAGTCGGTTTTCATCGTCCCTCTAAAATCGGGAAACGATGGACGATATCACGGAACTAGGCACCGGGAACAAAGAGGTCAGTAACTTGGTATAAACCGTGTCCTCAATTGCTTGGCAAACTTGTAATCTGACGACAAGTTGTTTCTCCGCGCTGGGACACCTGAATGGTTTTCTTGATAAAATGGAGAGGAAGAGCGAAACTATTGTTTTGTCAAACATTCTTCTACTAACTGTATTTCAGTAGGTGAATGCCTCATGCAGACCCGAATACTGCTGCATTATTACTGTCTACGATTCTCCAGGATGCCACTCGCGTAATGGCGGACTTCCGAAAAACCGTCCGATGACTGGCATGTAAAGTCAAGAAAATTGTTTTCCCACAGGCAACAGAGTGTCCCTTTAAACGTGACCTTAGCCCAATTTAACTGACAATTCTAGACGGAGGGTAAATGATCCGGAAGGCCATGCCAGAAGTGAAATTAAATCCGAACAAGTGGCCACTCCCTTAAGCGTTGGTAGAAAGAGCAATATCTGTCCAATTGGCTCTGAATCAATGCATCTTCAATTACCGTCTTCATTAGGATGTCAAAGTTAAATATGTTGTCAAATTCACATCAGACTGAGTCGGTAGACACATACGTATGCAATATACATCGGGTTTACATGAGGGTGTTTGAACAGCAATCGTTTTACAGTTATTAGCAACCGTGGCCGTAATTCACTGATAGATGAGAATGTCCCAAAATAATAAAATCTATATAAAGTTTTAAAATCAGACAAATTATCTTGGGCTAATTGTGCGTTTTGCCGACATCTTACACTAATTATAGGTTTGCCTCTTCAGATGTACACGTGCTTTACCCAAATTACCCGGTCACGTACATTTCACAGAAGAGTAAGGCGTAGAAAGCACTGCTTATGCAATAATTATTATACATTAGAAGGTCGTGTTTCCCGATGGCGCTTTGGATAATAATTTAAAGGGAAAGCGTATCATCTATCGGCAACTTATTTTACGCTTCCTTTGTCTCCTATTGTTTTAAGTAGCACCTGAAAGAACTTGGCCTGCTAGTTATGGTACTCTAAGATGTCACATACGCAAGGCCAAAGAACGCGATGAAATCAGATATTTACTACACATCAGAATGGTTTAATCGTTAAGAGGTTACTAACTCATGAAAGAAAGCCTATGATGAAAACCAAAGGAGATATCGGTTAAGTTATATAGAGATGCGCCGTCCTTGCTTTATTCTGGGGTTTTCAATAGCAAACCATTTCCAACCAGGAGTTTACTCAGCAAGGCTCCGGTGCTGAGGTCATGATCGGTGTATACAGCTTTCAATTACCTCAAAATGGATTGGTGGCTTTAATCAGGAGGAAATAGAAAGTGGGATGAGAATGGACAAGCGGAGCAGGCGCCAAGAATGAGGGGTGCGTCTATCAATTGGGAGCCGGGAGGTCAATCCCTCGCGGCCCCGGATCGCCCCAATTGATGAACGCCCTCCCATTCCCACATATTCCAATCGCCACAAAACCTCTAATCTGCTAAGAGAGAGCTATCGATAAACGCCAATCTTTCAATAATTCTTTCCATCTCTGTCGGCATCAGAGGCGTCCAATCGAGGCAGGCGGGGTTCCCAGAGAGTCACCCGGAACAATGTCCCTGCCCGAGGGCGAGGGTAGACCCCGTCCGGCTTCTCCGACACACAAATCCCAGGAAATGAGAGAATACGGCATTGGTTTCACCGCCCGGCCTCAAGCTGGTGGATAATAAGCAGCAGTGGCACCGGTATAAGGCGTCTCAAAGCCGAATATCAACCAAGCAAATACAACCTTTTCAGGAAGAGTTACAGCAGACGATTGGCTGCTGCTCGATCTAGCGCAAAGTTGGCCTAAATGTGGCGCTTCAGTATATTCTGTTGACTTAACTAAGCACGCTAGTGATATAAACTGTAAAATTCCAACATTTTGCGCATTGGAACAATTTAGGAAGCCCTTTGATACTAGGTCTGCCATGAGAAAGTATGTATGACCTTTACCCTTTTCAGGATATTTATAAAATATGCGGGTTTGGGTTGCTGTTCCCTCGTGATTTACCTGTGAACGCCGTGGGGAGTTGACAGGTGTTAGAAACTTTGATCAATAAACCTTACCTAAGTGTAACTGGAGTATATAATTTATACCCAAGAATGTGGCTGGGTTCTCATAATACCCAATTGATTAGACGCTGGTAGCCATTGAGGTAGCAGCAAATGTTTTCTGTGTTTTCCCGCTTTCCAACTGACGAAACAAAGCCGAACGCGTGCGTAGTCAACAGACAGACCGTTGTCATCACCCAGGCATCGGCATCACAAACTTCAACAATTACGTCTTCAATAATGTCTACTCCGCATGTCATCAGCGCAGCTCACACGCTTTACCAGCCTCTATTTCAGAGCATTAAATTCAATTTAAGAAAGTGCAGAAATTCGTTGCTAACTCAGTGGAGCAGATGTGGTTTGTTAACCGGGTTTTTATTCTTCTGATGTCGCCCGTAACTGCTCTTCGAGATCTAATTTTTCTGTCAAGATTCTCGCGAGGTACCCGACCAATTCGGTGTAAAGCTTATATGCATAATTCAATGCATTAGAAAGCATTTTCTCAATTGCGGGACCGATAGCATACACAAAATTCATAAATTGAGTTACGTCGGCGTGGACCTCGCACAGTGGCGCGGAAAATTGAGTCTTTGGCGCTACTTTGATGTGTAACAAGCGGGAGTGTCGTCAGCATCATTTTCTATCCATAGATGCAGATGAACCTGGCTGTTACAGCACAGACATCGTGCAGATCTTTAACGGTGTGACGTAGTTTTTACTTTCTTACACCGGAAGTTATGTATTGCACGGAAGAATACAGATCACTGGGACAGCGATTATTCCTGTCTGATTAAAACGGCTCCTGTTTGATTCCAAAACAACTTTTGTTTGTGACGTTCGTATCGTCTGAATACTCTAAACTGTCCAATACCTGATGGATGATACATTGACAATCTTCGACTTACACGTTTTCCCTGATCGTACCGACTGAATGTAATTGACATGTTCTATAAAGCACACATTTCGAGCAGTTTTTGACCACACATTTTATACCCGCGGTTTGATATGAGGCGATTCTACTCATCTCCATTAGATATATTTATACACCTGTGTAACCTTTCTGTCAGGTATCCATGTATGGTGCGTTAAATCACTTACCCGTATGAGATACCATTCTCTTAGCACACGCAAATTGACCCGGTCAGTCGGGGTGAAAGGGCCCCCGCTTCAACTGAACATATTTGAACAGATTTCGGAGCAAGCAGCATACTGAAGAGCAGCACATTTGACCAATATGATGCTTCTTGAATCAGCTGTCGTCGGGAAGGATTGCAATATCAGAGTGGATTTCGAGACGGCTGCGATGGTCTCGACCTCACATTACCGAAACACGTTGCGTCCGCCATCGATTGATCTCAACCAATTCGCTACAATGATTTTCCCATAGTTCGTTTGTGAGAAGATGTAAAAAGGTCCCCATTGACCGACTCGCGGGAAACCGATAAAGCGCAAACAAGTTATGAAAGTAATGTCACATTTAAAGATTAAGCTGAATGCGAAGACGGCGCTACACTTTCACTTAAAAAATCGGATGATTATAATATGTCTCGGATAATGTACATTATTTCAATTGCTCATATCACTCCCCAAAACCGCGCCCAGGAAAAATAAAACAGTACTTACCCCCGCGAATAACAAACTGCCTAAATTTCAGCAACTCGCGCTCCTGAAATGCGTCATAAATCACCGGAGTCCCGCTGACATTACACGACTGCCCATGAAGATAACTTCTTGCAGGCGCACAGGCGATACAATACTAAAAGTTCTGTCACTATTTCTTCGCAAGCAAATGTGTTGTTTATGACAAATCCATCCGTGCTTTTCTGGCGTATTTGCAGCGGGAGGTACAGCAGAGAGTGACGATCAGACGAGCACCATCACATGTGAGGAGTTTCACGAGTTGCGGCACTTCTAACGAGGACGAACGCCATCGACTGACTCGTGTGTTCAGCAGCAAGGCCGTCAGACGGTAGGCTGGGGTAGCGCCAACTTCGAGCACCAAGGAAGCGCGGGAGAGTCGTCGTTATATATGCATGCTGCACATCGCTTGTCCGATAACAATGAAGCAGTTTGATGAGCCATAACTAGAAGCTGAGAGGGCCAACAGTCAACAAACTAAGGATCACCCGTCAATTATTCTGTTCGATTAGTTATTATGACGGATTAATTAGGCACATTGACTGACGGCTGGCAGATAACTTGCATTAAACTGGCCAGGTTTGGTTGCCAGATCACAAAGGAGGAGCGATTTATGATGCCCGATCTGCTCGATTTACACCTGGCAATAATTGTTTACTCAACTATATACGTACATCATGTACTAACAACCTGCATCTTTGAAAGCAATGAGCAAAAATTACAGTCAAACAAATTGAAACAGATCATTTTCAATTTGCAATTATGATTGAGCTATATGTCAACATACCAATAAAATGAATATTTGCTAAAAGTGTAAAAGTTACAACTTCAGGGAATATTTATTACGACCGTATAACATGGATTGAATAATCTTTAAATATTTACAAGATGAAGTTTCAGGAACCGGCGACAGTCATGATTTTACGGTAATAACAGAAGCGTGAAAACCCATCGG
>JAXGGS010055548.1:76703-115696 GCA_035585475.1 Armandia brevis | reverse complement strand
CCATATCCCTAACTTTACTATAGTTTTGACATTAATATTGTTTACTGACTGTTCAATAAATATAACATTTATAGATATATGTATTCAACAAAGGTAAAGAGGATTTATTTGAAAGTATGCAATTATATTATAATTATTTACACCAATTTGAATCAACGATATATTTGAATGTTCAGACAAATCTTTATTATATATGATGATTAAAATACAAGCTTCCATGTGATGCAAAGAAATCATCTAACTGTGAACGTGTGTAGTCCTCTTGCCTCTGTGCTGTTATTCAATTGTACATTTGACTAATTTCTCTTAACAAACGTAAATGTAATTTCTGCGATTGATTCAAAGCATGAAAATCACTTACATACACAATTTCACTACGCAATAGGTGGCTCACCAACTCTACCTTAGTAGCCGCCCTCCAGTGACCAGAAAATTCTTTTTCATAAACACTTTGATAACTAGCAACCTCCCTAGGCAATGACCCTAGATGTAGCCCCACACGCCTCTTAACATCCCTCAAGAGTTTTTTCCTAGTTGCTAACCACTGAATCTCTGCTTTTGAAAAGCCCATAATACTATCTTAGATGAACTCGCCAATAATTACCAAATTTTAAGAACAATTTCCATCATCACTAGCTAGAAGCCTAACGATTCAATTATATCCCTAAGAGGAATCTCTCTTGATTTTTTATTATTTCTTATATTTAATAGCTCCTGAGTCAATCAACTTGGAGCGCTGTATGAACGACCAACAACAAGACAAATCTCGCCTATCTCTTTGGATCTCTTGCCTTTCATCTTTAATCGCCACTGGAGTTCATTTCTACTTAACTCTACATTATTACCAGCTAAAAGCAGGGGTCCTAACTGGACAAAGTGCCTGCAACATTAACTCTACTTTCAACTGTGATATTGTCAGCCTAAGCTCATACGCACAAATTTTTAATATACCAATAGCTCTTTTAGGATTTCTCACAGCTCTTATTACCACTTTTTTTATAATAATCTATCAATGGAACCTAATTATTGACAGAAGATTAGTAGCGAAAACTATCTTCTCTCTATCTACTATAACGCTGATATCCTCTCTAATTATGGGCACAGTTTCAATCACCCTACTTAACACTTACTGTCTATTCTGTATTATTACTTACGCTCTTTCTATTATTACTTTTATCGGTATCTGGAGAGGACTTGATGGCCATATTATCCCCTCCATCAATGATCTCCCCTCTTTTTTTGGCTCTCAACGCTGGATCAGTATTATTGTACTCTTAATACCTATTGGCGGTTTTTTAGGTAACCAAATGTTCCGCAAACATCACAAACTGGATAAAATAGAGGAGTTTCTCGCTGAAGCCCTTAGTATATGGCACGCAAACCCTTCACAAAACTTCTCACCAAAAGGACTCTCTAGCAATAAGAGTTCACAAAAACCTTTTATGACCATTGTAGAATTTGCTGATTTTAAATGTGGCCATTGTCAAATGGCAGCTCCTATTTTTAAAAAATTCAAAGAAAAACACCCTGATGTACAGTTCATTTTTAAAAGCTATGCTCTCGATGGCACTTGTAACCCAGAAATCAAAGACCGAGATGGCAATCCTTATATTGGAGATGGGACTAAGTGCCTCCTTGCCCAACTCACCTACTGCGCTGACAAGCAAAATAAAGGTTGGGAGTTTCACGACTGGATTTTTGAGCAATCAAAGAATCTTTACTCCAAAACAGAAATCGAAAACCTTGCAACGTCTTTTGCTGAGAAACAACAAATTAAAAGCTCAGATCTTATTTCCTGTATGAATTCTCAAGAATCATTCGACGCTATTAAAGAACAAATTAAAGAAGGCTCTGAAGCTGGCGTTGCAGGAACTCCAACAGTCTTTATAAATGGTCGGAAAATTCCAGGAGGACAGAACCCTTTAATCTTGGAATCCCTTTATCGAGAGCTAAAAAAATAATTCAAACATATTATTTTAAATCAATAAAGATGCGAAACCAATTTTCCTAAGACAAATTGAAATCTTTCTTGTCCAATATACCCTAAACTCCACAGAAGCCCATGGCTGAGCTCTAAAAAAAATCCGGTCGCTGCAATCGCCCACAGGGAATAAGAAAAAGCTTTAAGCACCCACACTGTAGAACGAGCATCTTTCACCTGTTGATCTAATAAGATACTTTCAATTTTTTTAAGATCAAAAACTAGTTGATCAAAATGATGCCGAACGATCAGATCAATCTCTTGAAGCTTAATAGAAGGAACCGCACCTCTTCCCGGGAAATTTCTTTTAGCTTTAATAGCACGAACAAGATCTTCACAATGCTTTACATAGGGAGCTACTTTCGCTCTAAACTCAGGATAAATATCCTTCAAGCCCACGAAAGCATGAACTTCCTTAATAGCCAATTGATACTCTTCATCAACAACTAAAGACAAGACCGTATAACGGAAACTATCTGCACGCCCGTAAGAATTATTTTCTAAATACTTCTGGTCAGCTACTTGCTCCAAACTCACCTCTCACCATCTTTACTTATTATTATCGGCTAAGGTAAGTTTTTTCCTAAAAATAAGTTAGATCTTGGTAAAGGAATTCTCTATATGAAACAATTCATTTTCTAAAATAATTAATTGCTAGCATTTTTGTTTATTTGCAATGACTCATGTACTTACTCAAGTCGTTAAACTATCTATAAAATGGGATATTTCTTTTTGATTTAATAGCTACCAAATCCAGAACATTCTAAGCAACGAGGCTTGAATCAAACCAATTCACACTTCCCTGCTCCACGGAGCCCTTTCAACTAAATCACTCCATGACGACGTAAAAACCGCTTCTACAGGCCAAAGGAGAGGTTTAGCACAATACAACGTCGCCTTTGACGAAGAATCCCAAGCTGCCTCCTTCCCGCCAAAGGTCGAGTTTTTTATACAAGAGGTCTCCTTTTCCCTCATTCCAGATTAAAGTATTGGTAAGAGATGTTCTGCATGGATGTCATGAACTGGAGGCTTTATGGAAAACGGACTTTCCTCAAATACCCGAAACAAAAATCTCTTTTCTGTAGAATCTCCAGATTTTTCAGAAATACCTGAAAAAATTCTACACACAGCTACGGTCGAAGCGTTGATCTCTCAAAACGAAGACCTCATGGCTCGATTGAAAGTACATATTCGACGAGACTCCATTTTGGAACAAGAGATCCTTCAATTCAGAAATCAAATTCAAAAGTTTGAACAAAAACAACAAAGCCAAGAAGACAAATCCTTAATATTAAAAGAAAAAGACCGCTCTTGGAAAGAAAAAATACATAAACTCGAAAGCACTCTAAAAGACACTCGTTCCAAAAATGAAATGACTGAAATTCGTTATGCTGAACTCTACGAAACCTTTCAGCAAAAGCAAAAAGAATTCTCTGACAACAAAAAACAGCTTCGTCAAAATGTAGAAAAAAAGAAAGCTCAACTAGAGCTCAAACAAATCGAGCTCACTGAACAAAACAAAAAACTTCAACGTAATATTACTGAGTTAACATCACATATTTCTACTCAAAAAAAGAAATATGACAAAGACCAAATAGAACTCATAGCAATACATGAAAAAGAGCGCAAAGAATTTCTAACAGAGATTGAGCGCCTAACTTACCGTAATCGCCAACTAGAAACTCTTGTAGAAGACAAGGCTCTTCTAAATAATCGACTTATTGAAATGGAACGCACTAAGATTGAAATTCAAGAGAAGTCACAAACAGAAATAACCTCTCTACAAGAACAACTCTCTTTTTACCGTCAGGAAGCAAAAACACAAGCCATGAAAGTCCAAGACTTGCAAGAGCCCATGACTCAACTAGAAAAACAGAATAAAGAAATAAAGGAAGTCCACGATCAACATCTTTCCCAAATTGAAAATCTACAAATTCTTTGGAGAGAAAAACAAAAAGACGTTGAACAACTAGAAGAAAAAAATCAAGCTCTTGACAAAATCAATGGAGACTTAAGTCAAAAACTCTCTTGCTCACGCAACGAACAGGGAAAACTAAAAGAGGAATTTCATTTCTTCAAAAAAGACCTTGCCTTTATCGAGAATAAACAAATAAAAGACAATCCTCATTTACAAAATATTGAAAAAATTGTCAGGTAGATGGGGTTCAAGTCGAATAGAAACCCATAAAGGCACACCACAAGAAAATTTTCAGTGACTGAAATAAGATAGCAGAACGAAAGAACTGATCTCTCACATGTTCTATCTACGAATAGGAATAATTTTAATCAACTAAAATCCCACCACGGATTTGTTCCAAAAAATCAGGGTAAATCCCAGATGTTTCATCATTCACTTCACTTTCTGTTTTTAATGAAGGCTCAGGTTCAGGCTCTTTAAACGAAGCTTGAATATTAGATTGAAATAGATTCTCTCCCTTTTTAGGCAAAAACTCTATCGTTGCCTGAGGATAACTAAAAGAAACCACCGCCGTTCTCTCATCATCATAAATTTCGATAAGATCAAGATTATGAGCTGAGAAAATTTTTAAAAATTCAGACCCTACCCCACAAGCTTTTAAACCAAAAACATTTTTCTCTCCCAGCTCCTTCAAGGTATCCAAAAAGATCATTATTCCGTTTGACCCTACAAAGGAGAGAGCTCTCATATTCAAAACCACTTTTTCATTAAGAAGCTGCCGCAAACAAGCTTGTTGAAATTGATTCACAGTATCTAAATCCATTCTACCTGATAAACGAATAACCGTGATCCCACCTTCTTGTTTGATCTTAGCCTGCATAATCCCTCCTTTAATTTGAATATGACGGAACTCTATTATTATGACCATCTATCACAATGAAAACAATTAGAGTAAGGCCTAGAATTAGCTCTCCATTCTCTCCTCCGCTAATCAGTTTATTTTCTAGACTCTTCTCTTAGGACTCTCTAGGACAATAGTCTAAATCAGCTCTTCGTTTATTTTTATCTAAAGACAAAAATAAGCCCAAAAGTTATTTGAAGATGGCTTTCAGAAACATCATCAAAAAAATTAACAAAACCACCGTCTGCTTTAAAAAAAACCTATTTCTCAACCCTGAAGACTATTTGCGCGCGCCGCATTAATACTCAAGGAATTTTAATTTACCCCTTCTGTGCCAGCGACTATGATATGTCAATGTCGGCCAACAAAAGTTTAACATTTAAAAAGATGAGTAATTTTAGATTCTTATGGATGTATCTCATTTTTTTATTCTCAAGTATTCTGAGTATGCCTACCTCTTTTGCTCAGCCCAAAGTAAAAGGTATTCTGATTAATGCCAATAACATGTTTCAAGATACTGAAAAAAATCTCATTGAGCTGTCTGGGAAAATTCAAGTTATTTTCCACAATCAACACCTCTCTAGTCAGAAAGCAACAATACACACTCGAGGACATATCGTTGAGGCTCACGGGAATGTTACCATAACGAACTCCAACGTTACCATTTCAGCAAAACGCATTATTATGAACTATAAAACAAATTTAGGAACTATCTACGATGGTTTTGTAAAATCCGGAAATGTAGTTTTTGCCGGCGACGTTATTCATAAGACTGGAAAAAATGACTACGAAGTCGAGCAAGGAAGCTATACCGCCTGTAGCACTTGCCCTGCTGCTTGGAACTTCACTGGCTCTCGTATTAAAGCTCAGATTGGTGGCTACGCTCATATCACTTACCCTATTTTACGTATTGCCGGCCTCCCACTTGTTCCCCTGCCCTATATTGTTGTTCCTCTTAAAAGCACTAGGCAATCTGGACTTTTATTTCCTTCCTTTGGTTTTAGTGGCGGTGGGTTTTCTTTCTCTCAAAGTTTTTTCTGGGCCATGTCTCGTAATCAAGACTCTACATGGACCCTTAATAATCACCCCAAAAGAAAACGCTACCTTATGCAATACCGCTATCTTCTATCCAAAAATAGCGGTGGCGAATTAAATTATACCTATGTAGATGCCCATCACTTAGGACGAAACGATTATCGCTTCAACAAATATCGTTCTCAAGATGATAAAGCCACCCCCATTAAACGTTGGTATTTAAAATATCAACATAGATATGAACTCCCTGGTAACTATACACATCGTATGAATTTAGACATACCTAGTGACCTACAATACCCAAAAGATTTTGCAGAAGAATCTAAAACCAACGGCTACCCTGCCCTCGACAATCGAATCTCCGTCACTAAAAACTCTGAGAATTATCACCTGAGTATTGATAGCTCCTATTATATCAATCTCCTACAAGCAAACCCTTATGCCAATAATGCCGATGCTGTTCACCGTCTTCCTGAAATTACTTATGCTTCAACTACAAGAAAAATACTCAATACTCCTTTGCTCTTTAATCTAGATATTAATTATGTGAATTTCTCTCGCTTAGGCTTTAGCTATGATGACCTCACAGAACTTAATCAAGATGGTCAGCCCATTACTTCACCTACAACAGAACAGGTTGGGTCACGCTTCCCTACAAATAACGCTAATAGTGACAGCATCACCTGTGATGACTTCTCATCTAATTGCCATAATGTACGTGATGGGAAATTCGACTCACTTGATCTTATACGAACAGGACAAAGAATTAATATCAGCCCTAGTGTCAGTTTTCCTCTTCATGTGGGAAATTACTTTGACGTAGTCCCAAGCCTAACCTTTCGCCAAACTCAATACAACTTCGGCGTTAGCGAACAATCTCATTATCGTCGCAGCAACCTAAGATCAAGCCTCTCCACTCGAACAACACTCAGCCGAATTTACGGTCAAAAAAATAACTCCCCTAAAAAAACTACTTACAAACACGAAATTCAACCAGAAATAACTGCGACAACTATGCCTTGGGTCGAAGATGAAGGACATCCTTTTTTTAATATCAAAGGCAAACAAGCCGAGACTCCTTTCTTCCGCGCCAATGAGTCTATAAGTAATCAAGATTTATTCTCTGATAGACGCCTACAATTTGATTATTTTGATCGACTTTATGATCGCGAACTCATTACTTTTGCAATTAATAACAAACTGACTCGAAAAATTTGGACCCCTAGCGGGCCTGAGTACAAACAAATTGCTAAACTCAAACTTTCACAGACATATGACTCTTTTGAAGCACGAAATAACAACAGCCAACCTTGGTCAGCCATAGACACTCTAATCGAAATACGTTTAAAACATTTTGAAACAATCACAGAGCTGAGCTACTACCCTTATCATGCTGTCGCCAATCTTGACTCGCGTTTACGCTTTAACATGAGCCCATCTAATTATCTAGAGTTTTTAATTAATCGTAAATTTCAAATTGGCGAAAAACTTGCAGTCCCTTACTCCACTCGCACTGAGGACTACACAGTTTCTTTTGTAAAATCATGGAAATACTTAGATTTCAGTGCCAATGTCGTCTACAACCAAGTGAAGTCAGAAATTAAGTCTTGGAAATCAATTGCACTCATCAAGTTTCCAGGAGATTGCTGGGCTACTTATATGTCTCTAAGTGACTCCAGAGATCAGGCTGACCCACCTGAATTTAATTTTTCTTTTCAATTTAAATTTGATGGCAAAAAAAATTCTTCCCTTAACTCTACCTCTGGAAGTTTTTTGTAATACCAACAGGCGATATAATCTTCTAAATGAATATTAATTTTTTATTCTCTAAAAACGATACACTTGCCAATGAATACTAGCTCCATCCAAGCGATTATTTGCATAAGTGGGAGCAACCATTAACTGAGGAAGAGTAACCTCCTCTTCCTCTCCTTCAATATATTCATCTATTGGCACCCCATCTAAACTCGGCACCCAATAAACAACATAAACACCAAGAAGCATTCCCAAATAAAGCCCCAAAGAAGCCCCTCGCGCAATATTCTGTAAATTATCTCCAGGCTTATCAGTAAAAGCTAAAGTCGCTGCTCCAACCAAAGTCCCTGCAAGAACTCCATAGGTCGCACTCATAATAAACTCACGCCCATCCTCAGCATGAGACACTCGTGGTAAAATCAATGTGATGGCTACTAAGAAGCTCATAACCCCTACACAAAAACCACGCTTTATCATTTTATAGCTCCCTTTTTAATCTCTCTTCATTCTAAAGCTAGAACATCCGTAAGTCGAATCACCTCACCTTGATGACTCACTACAGCAAGTTCCATGAGCAAAGGCTCAGCTAAACTCTCTACCAAATAAGTAAAAACTCTTGATAAACGCCTTCTCTGACCAGAACTCAAGCAAAACTCCAGAGGGAAATCTGATGAACATGTTTTTACTTCCACCATAAGATAATGTTCATGGTTTTTAAAAAGAAGATCAACTTCAATACCTAGAACCTTCTTTCTCTGCCACTTTAGTGAGTAACCATTTCGTTTATAAAAACGAATCGCTTTCTTCTCTGCCCATTGGCCATTATTATAAATATTCTTTAACACCAGCAAAAGACCTACGATGCTCAGGTGTAGGACCAAAGCGCGCAATGGCCTCCTTATGAGCTTTCGTTCCATAACCCTTATGTTTTGCAAAATCATATTCCGGATACTGCTCAGACATTTCTCTCAACACGCGATCTCGAGAAACCTTAGCCACAATAGAAGCCGCTGAAACAGGAGCAGCTCGCAGATCCCCCTTCACTAAAGTTGTTTGCTCATAACTTTCTAAGTTTGGAATTTTTTTATTCCCATCCACAATAATGTGCCCTTGTCCTATCAGTTTTAAGTTCTCAACAGCTCTTTTCATCGCTAATAAAGCTGCATGAAGAATATTAATCTCCTCTATTTCCTCAACTGTCGCAAAGCCAATGCCAGCCTGATGTTCTGATAAAATCACTTCAAAGAGTTCTTCTCGCCGCTGTTCGGAAATTAATTTAGAATCAGTTAAAGTAGACAGATCTTTACTCGGATCAATAATTACTGCCCCAGCATAAACAGGCCCAACCAAACACCCTCTTCCCGCTTCATCCACTCCAACTACAGGTGAAGGGCTCAAACTTTGCCAATCGAATGGAGAATACTCAATTTTCTTCTTAGCCATCTACATCTACCTACTTACAAAAAAAAGGAGCTAGCTCACACTAACTCCTTATAAATAAATAATAATGAAAAATTTAAACTAGTTCTTACTTGCAGCTTTCTCAGCTTCTGCCTTTAAACGGCCTTTACGTGTAATCGCCAACTCAGAAACAATCTTAGCAGCTTTACCAGAACGCTCACGTTGATAAAACAAACGGGAACGACGAACCTTACCATAAGCCAAAACTTCGACCCTCTCCACCGCTGGAGAAGTAAAAGGGAATGTTCTTTCTACCCCCACACCAGAGGAGATCTTTCTCACTGTAAAAGTCTTCCCCATACCAGAACCCTGGATCTTCAATACGATTCCTTGATAGACCTGAATTCTCTCTTTATCACCTTCTTTAATACGCACATGAACTTTAACTGTGTCACCTGTATTAAAGCTTTCAAGTTCTTTCTTCTCGGCGCGACCGAATGTTACTTTTCTGATGAGATCTGTCATCGCTCTTTTCTCCCGATTAACATAAACAAGACAAAATTTCTATCATTTTCAATGGTCATGGTCAAGCTTCTCCCACTGAGAAATCCACTCTTTTTCCTCTTTTGTAACCCAACCTTTATCCACAGCCTGCTTAAATAAATCTGGTCGTAATTTTCTAGTCTTTTTTAAAGACATTTCCCGCCGCCACTGTGCTATTTTCTGATGATCTCCACTCAGAAGAACCTCTGGAACCCCTACGCCATTATAATCACGGGGGCGAGTGTATTGAGGGGCCTCTAATAGCCCATCACCAAATGACTCTTTGTTGGGAGACTCTGCATTTCCTAAAACCCCAGGGATAAAACGAGAGATGGCATCCAACATCACCAAAGCCCCTAACTCTCCACCACTTAAAATATAATCCCCTACAGAAACTTCTCGATCAACAATTTCATCAATAAACCTCTGATCAACTCCACCGTAACGGCCACAAACCAATGTAACGCAAGAACTCTGGCTCATCTCTCTGGCCATCTCATCAGAAAAACCATCTCCATGAGGAGATAAATAAATAACCTCCCCACTCACTTTTTCCTTTTTAAGGGACATAACAGCTCTTCTAAGAGGCTCCACAGCCATCACCATCCCATCTCCACCACCGAAAGGTCGGTCATCCACCGTCTGATGAGTGTCTTCTGTAAAAGCCCTAGGATTTAACAAATGGAGCTCTAACGCTCCATGGGCAAAAGCCTGCCCAACAACTCCCTCCTGCAAAGCTCCTTCAATCATTTTTGGCATTAAGGTAACAATATTAAATCGCATACTCTGGCTCTAATAGCCCCTCAGGAAGAGACATCTGCAAAAACTTCTTATCACGATCAAGCTTGGTAATAAACTCATCAACTAAAGGAACTAAAAACTCTCCCTTCTCAGTCTGTAACCGAAGCAAATCTTGAACAGGTGTCGAGACAAATCCACAAACCTGGCCAATAACTTCCATTTCC
Source organism: Armandia brevis (assembly GCA_035585475.1). NCBI lineage: Eukaryota > Metazoa > Annelida > Polychaeta > Opheliidae > Armandia > Armandia brevis. The sequence goes on along the minus strand of JAXGGS010055548.1, from coordinate 105,197 downwards.
TCATTCAAAATCTGAAAACCCTCTATTTCACCTAAAAAGAAATCCCGACCACTCTCGGTTGCAAACATCTCTTTTGGTAAATAAAACCCCAATCCTTTTAATTCTTCAGCCCGATTTCTATCCTTAATCATTTCACTCTTTAATATAAACCCAGCTTTATGACGTCTGGCGGTCTTAATAGTTAACTCTAAAAATCTATCAGATGATTCGTTCTTCAGATGAATACTCTCAATATCCTCTAACCAAGGAGTTTCCTTTGAAAACACCAAAATATAAAGCTCACCTTTGATACCATGAGCATCCTTAACCTTACCAATTTTTAACAACCTTCACCTCTAACAAAAAAAAAGCCGGGATTCCCCAGCTTTCTTATTATCTAATTTTTACTAATTCTCTACTCGACAATTTCTAATACGCTACGCTTAGATAGCTTTGTACTAGCAGCATTCAACACTGTTCGCATAGAACGAGCCGTTCGCCCTTGCTTTCCAATTACTTTGCCCAAATCGTCCTTGTGTACTTTGAGCTCAAGAACTGTGGTCTGTTCTCCGGCCACCTCATTAACATTAACCTCATCTGGGTGGTCAACAAGTGACTTCGCCATAAACTCGACCAAATCTTTCAAATTACTGTGATCCATATCCTCTCCTCACCCAGAACTGCTAACTTAAATTCTAACTCAATTTCCACTGAATCCAAATAATTAACATCAAGCCTGCATTTGCTTCATAAGAGCTTTCACTCTATCGCTCGGCTGAGCTCCTTTACGGATCCATTCATTTGTTTTTTCTAGATCTAAGTCGATTTTTTTTTCTTCACCGCGAGGGCTAGGATTAAACATACCTAAAACCTCAATAAAACGTCCTTTGGCATGACGGCGTTGGTCCGCCACTGTAATGCGATATTTAGGTCTATGTGTTGAACCACATCTTGCCAATCGAATGACTACCATGAAAAACTCCTAAAATTTGAACTGTTATGCCGTACAATAAATACGCGACTTAGAGATTTACTCTACACCCAATGAATATGCAATAGATATTTTGTTTTATTATTATAATTATTACCTAAATAAGACCTAGAATGGAAAGCCCAAACCTCCACGGCCGCCCCCTTTACCTCCAAATCCAGGCATTTTACCCATCATACCACCCATACCCATTTTCATCATCTTAGACATCATTTTCTGCGACTCTTCAAACTGCTTAATAAACTTATTCACATCACGCACCTGAGTTCCACTGCCTACCGCAATTCTCTCACGCCGAGAACCGTTGAGAATCTTATGATTACGACGCTCTGACAATGTCATGGAACTAATAATTGCCTCAATTTTACGCAGTTCATCATCTGGAGGAGCCATATTCTTCATTTGCTTCTTTAACTGACCCATTCCAGGCAACATGCCTAGTAAACTTTCCATGCCGCCCAACTTCTTCATCATTTGAATTTGAGATAAGAAATCTTCCACTGTAAACTTATTTTTTGCTAATTTCTTGGCAGACTCCATGGCCGTTTTTTCATCAATAATCTCGCTAGCTCTCTCCACCAAGCTAACCACATCACCCATATCCAAAATTCGCCCAGCAAGACGATCAGGGTGAAAAACCTCCAAATTGCCAACTTTCTCACCAACACCCAGAAATTTAATCGGCACACCTGTAGTTTCACGAATACTTAAGGCTGCACCACCGCGAGCATCTCCATCTACTTTTGTTAAGATCAACCCCGTCAAACCTAATTTTTCATGGAAACCTTGAGCCACATCCACCGACGATTGCCCCAACATAGCATCCGCCACTAATAAAGTTTCCTCAGGTTGCCAAATATCTTTTAAACGCCCTAGTTCGCCCATTAAATCTTCATCAATCTGTAAACGCCCTGCTGTATCCACAATCACAACGTCTACCAACTGATCTTCACACCATTTCTTAGCCTGAGTCAGAATTTCCTCCGGCTTCATTCCTGCCTTAGAATCAAAAACAGGGAAATCGTTTTGCTTCGCTAACGTTTTAAGCTGCTCTATAGCCGCAGGACGATACACATCAGCCGGAACTAGCCCCGGCTTTTTGCCAAATTTCTTTCTCACATGTAATGCCAATTTTGCCGAAGAAGTCGTTTTACCAGTCCCCTGTAAACCAACCATAAAAATCACAGAAGGTTTCTTCCTCACGCTTAGCTCAGCCTCCCCTCCTCCTAAAACCTCCACCAACTCGTCATGGACGATTTTAACAAAAGCCTGTCCAGGATCCACCCCACTAATCACATCCTGCCCAAGAGCCTTTTCCTTCACATTACCAATGAACTTCTTCACCACGCGAAAATTTACATCAGCCTCTAAAAGACTTAAGCGAATCTCTTTCAAAACATCTTCAACATTCTTTTCCGAAATTTTAGACTGGCCACGAATTTTCTTAATACTGCCTAAAATTTTATCCGATAAACTCTCAAACATTCTCTTTCCCCTTCTATAAACTACCTTACCGATGTAATAGACTTACAAAACTCAATATCTAAGTTTTCCTTCTGCGCCCAGTTTAAATCCCATTCTTGATTTAAAAGCACCACAGGGTTATCATCCAAATCTCTATACAAGCGAATCCCTCCCGCTAGCTCTCCTTCAATTGGCTTTCCCTCTTTTCGAGGCCAACGAGCCACGGTAAAAGGTTCTCGATTAAGCTTCACATCTAAACCATACTCATCAGATAAACGATGGACTAAAACTATAAACTGCAACTCACCTATAACACCAATGATAAACTCTTGTTCTCCAATAACAGGGTCCACGAACAACTGAATTAATCCCTCTTGAGCCAATTGCTTCAAGGCGTCCTGCATTTTTTTACGACGAAGAGCATCTCGAATCGTTAGCTTCCCAAAAAGTTCTGGAGCAAACTTAGGAATAGGTTCAAAAGTAATTTTCTTTGATGTTGAAATTGTATCCCCTACCTGAAAATTACCTGTATCATTAATACCTAATATATCCCCTGCATAAGCATGATCAACTGTGTCTCTTTCTCCAGCCATAAATTGATTAGAATATGACATTCGCAACTCTCGTCCTAATCGACTATGATGAGCTTTCATTCCTCGCTCAAAAACTCCTGAACAAATACGCATAAACGCTACTCGATCTCGATGATTACGATCCATATTCGCTTGAATTTTAAAAACAAAAGCTGAAAAATCCTTAGTTAACGGCTCAACCTCTCCTCCAGCAGTTGTTTTCCTTGCCACAGGACCTGGAGCATAACGTGTGAAAAAATCTAAAAAAGTATCCACCGCAAAGTTTTGCTTAGCACTACCAAAAGTTACCGGGCTGATCTCTCCTCTTAAAAAAGCCTGTTCATCAAAAGGAGGTAATACGCCGTCAAGCAACTCTAATTCCTCAGCAAAATCTTCATAAAAAGGCCCTTCTATTTCTTTCAAAAGCCTCTCATCATCGTAACCACTAATAGGGACCACTTCCAGCTCATTAACATTATCTCGCCGCTGATCATACAGCATTAGCTCTTTACTAAAACGATTGTAAATTCCTTTAAATAAATCCCCACTGCCAATAGGCCAAGTCACAGGGTAACACTTCATATTTAAAGTATTCTCCACATCATCAATCAAATCCAAAGGAGCAATACCATCACGATCACACTTATTAATAAAAGTAAAAACAGGAACTTGACGATAACGACAAACTTCGTAAAGTTGCTTTGTTCGCTCCTCTACGCCCTTAGCCACATCAATTAGCATCACGGCACAATCCGCCGCCATCAGAGTTCTATAGGTGTCCTCGCCAAAATCTTTATGCCCAGGAGTATCCAAAAGATTAATTCGCTGTCCCTTATAATCAAACTGCATCACACTAGAGGTGATAGAAATTCCTTTTTCTTGCTCTAATTTCATCCAATCAGACTTAGCAGCCCGAGTCCCATCTTTGCCCTTAACCTCTCCTGTCACATGAATAGCTCCACCATGATAGAGTAGTTTTTCCGTCAAAGTCGTTTTTCCTGCATCAGGATGAGAAATAATGGCAAATGTACGCCTTCTTTGAATTTCCTCTTGTACAGACATGATCGCTCCCACTGGCCTCACTCAGTTTTTATATGGTTTTGCTTTTAAATTCAACGGCTTATACTCATCTTAAGATGGATTTCAGGATCTTCGATGAAATTTTTCATAAAATTTGACCTTTAGTAGTTCTATCAGGTAAAGAAACTCTATGAAACAATACCATATTACAACATTCTACAAGTTTATCCCTTTTCCCGAAAACCAGCTCAACGCTATCAAGGAAGACCTCCTGAAGTTTTGTGAAACCCTTAATGTACGAGGACTTTTCATCTTAGCAGCTGAAGGCCTTAATTCGACCATTTGTGGAGAACAAGAAGCCATAACCAAAACTAAAGATTATATTAGAACATTAGTTAAGGATAAAAACCTGCACTTCAAAGACAGTTATTCCGACATAAACCCTTTTCACCGCCTAATTTGTAAATTACGTAATGAGATTGTCACCTTAAATACCCCTGCATTAAAACCTGACAATCAAAAAAACTTCCATCTTTCTCCCGCAGATTGGAACAATGTCCTTAAAAATGAAACTGATTTCTTACTATTCGACACCCGTAACCAGTACGAAACTAAATTAGGAAAATTCAAACAAGCCATCGACCCTGAAATTGATCAATTCACCGATTTCCCTAAATACATTCAAGAGCAAAATATCCCTAAAAATAAAAAAATCCTCATGTATTGCACCGGTGGTATTCGTTGTGAAAAAGGATTATTGGAACTACAACAACAAGGCTTCGAGAATGTTTACCAACTAGATGGTGGAATATTAAATTATCTAGAACAATACCCTAACGATCAATTTGAAGGTGAATGTTACGTATTTGATCACCGTGTAGCTGTAGATCAAAAACTCAAGCCTTCAAAAAACTTCTCCCTTTGCCCCCATTGTGGTGATCCAGCAGATCAAGAGATTCAATGTCAACGCTGTGATACAGAAGCCCGTATATGTAACAAATGCGCCAAGGCTCAATTCAATTCCATCACCTGCTCTAAAAACTGCTCCTATCATCACCAATTACACCCTGAGCGCAAAGGAAAAAAACAACCCAGCTTTTGGGAAAATAAAAATTAAACTTATTAAAACAATCCATCAATGAATTCTATGACTCTCTAAAAACAAGAGCTTACCCTACAGATATCTTCAAGTACTACTGCCTGATTCGGGCTAACCAGGTTAACGTTAAATATCATTGATTAGAAAAACGTTTCTTAATTCCTTGCCAACAATCTGCATAGTTCATATCTCTAATTTTAGACGAACGAGCAAAGTCAGTTGTTTGAAAGACAGATACACTTTCAAACATAAAAGCCATTGTTTTATCCATATATTCTGGTTGTAAATCCATTGTTGATGCCTTCTCAAAAACTTGCTCATCTGGGCCATGAGGAACCATACAATTATGTAAACTAGAACCCCCAGGAACAAACCCCCCTTTCTTGGCATCATACTCACCATCAATTAATCCCATGAATTCACTCATTATATTGCGATGATAATAAGGAGGACGAAATGTATTTTGTGCCACCATCCAACGAGGTGGAAAAATAACAAAATCGATGTTCGCCGTCCCGGGCTTTGTCGTTTGAGAAGTTAATACTGTAAAAATTGACGGGTCAGGATGATCAAAGCTCACTGTATTTATCGTATTAAACTTTGTTAAATCATATTTATAAGGAACCAAATTCCCATGCCACGCAACCACATCTAAAGGATTATGTTTCAATTCTTGTTGCCATAAACTCCCTTGGAATTTGTTGATCAACTCAAAGTCACCCTCTTCGTCAACAAAAGTCGCAACAGGAGTTAAAAAATGACGTGGATTAGCTAAACCATTAGCTCCAATAGGGCCCAACCCTGGAAGAGCTAACAAGGAACCATAATTCTCACAAACATAACCCCTTGCCTCTTGATCTAAAAGCTCTACTTGAAACTTTATACCTCTAGGAATCACACAGATCTCTAAAGGCTTAATGTCCAAAACGCCCAATTCTGTCTTCAATCGTAATCCACCCACTTGTGGTACAATTAAAAGCTCACCATCACTGGACATAAAAAATCTTTTATCCATAGATTTATTGGCAACATAAAGATGAATATCACATCCCGACTCTCCAGCACTACCATGCCCTGCCATAGTTACTAAACCCTCTACAAAATCCTTAGGCTCCTTGACGAGAGGTAAAGGTTTCCAGCGAAAAGGCTCCGGAGGAGTTCCATTAGGATAAGGCGCCGACTCTAAATAACTTTGTTCAAAAGGCTTAATACCCCCACCGACTACAGAAGGCCGAATTCGAAACATCCAAGTGAAAAAATTCTGCTCTCGCGGGGCCGTAAATGCTGTTCCATTAATTTGTTCAGAAAAAAGATTATAAGGTACTTTTTGCGGGTTATTTTGATCCACAGGTAAAGCCCCTACCAACGCCTCTGTAGAAAAATGATTGCGAAAACCCTCTTGATATTTAAGTTCCATCATTAACCTCTGATTATCATTATTGCGAACCATATCCTGTCTGTCCTAATGAGTCAAAACCTCAACTCAGGCCCTCTACGGCCTAACTGGCCCCAATAAAGTTAACCCTTTTACAATTGAGTTCAAAGTTTGACCTTTCTCAAATTCAAACTTGACCTGTCGTCTCAGGCGTCCGTAATTTTTAATTTTCTCTTTAGAAATTTTCACGAAAAAGTGAATTTTCTTTCTCTCTCCAGACTTTAACAGAACAGGAAACTGTGGCGAAACAACTTCCCCTCCCTCAACACTTGGGCTTTTTAATTCAACTTCTTCTTGAGCCTGGTTCGTTACATTTAGACGGAAATGATTAATAACCTCATTACCTACCACAGTATAAGGAGTCTCAATAGCCCTCACAACCTGCAAATGGAGGTCATCTCTATGGAAAACAAGCAACGCAAAAACCAAACACAAAGCACTGATCACCGCCATATAAGTTATATTACGCCTAGTAAAAAAATTCCTTTTATTATGATCGAGCTCACTCACACTGGCATAGCGTATAAGTCCTGACGGCTTCTTAACCTTGTCCATCACTTCATCACAAACATCAATACAGGCAGTACAAGCAATACACTCCAGCTGCACTCCTCGCCTAATATCAATACCTGTCGGGCAAACTTGAACACATCGATAACAATCTACACAATCACCCTGCCCATCAGTTGAAACACCTCTACGAGGCTCTCCTCTTTTTTCATCATACACAACAGATAAAGAATGTCTTCCCATTAAGACTGATTGAAAACGCCCATAAGGACACATAATGATACAAAATTGTTCGCGAAACCAACCGAAATCAAAAAGCAATATTAAAGTCAATATTTGAACAAAAGCAAATAACCACCAGTGCTCCATAGGAGAACCAACAGTAATCCAAACTAAACCCTTAGCTCCAACAAAGTAAGCAGTGAAACTATGAGCAATATGAGAGCTCATAATAAAAAAAACAGACCACTTTAAAAATTTTTTCGAAACTTTATTAACAGTCCAAGAAGACTCATCCAGTTTTCGACGCTTGAGATGACTGCCTTCGATCCACATTTCTACACGCCGAAATAAAAAATCAATAAAAACAGTCTGCGGGCACCCCCAGCCACACCATAAACGCCCCCAAAGACTTGTTATCAAACAAAGGACTAATGTCGTAAGAATCAAGGGGAAAAATATAAAAGGCCCGTCATGAGCCCAAAAAACTTTCCCAAAAAATACGAATTTCTTTTCAACCAAATTCAATAAAATTGTCTGTTCACCACCAAACTGAGTCCAGGGTAAAACAAGAAAAATAAAGATTAAAATAGAAAAAACAATATTTCTCCTATCTCGATATTTTCCCTTAACAGCTGACGGATACAAAGAAAGTTTTTTCCCTCTTTCATCAAAACTAGATGGTCTTTCCTCCGGTAAGTCTCTGGGATTCCATTTCAATTTTAAATCTCATTTCCCTGGGGGGCTTTAGGATTTGAAGGTTTTGTACCTTGGAGTTTCTTTACAAATGCCGCCAAATAAGGTTGCTCTTTTGCTGGAACCAAATCTTTCCAAGGAGGCATCCCCTTAGTTGGAAAACCCTCTCTAATAGCTTTCAAAATTCCTTGCAAATCTCCCTTAGAAGAAATCCAGAACTTATCTGTCAAATTAGGACCAATCACCCCCTGCCCTTCTTGACCGTGACAAGCAGCACATTTAGCCAAATACTGCTGCTTGCCTTTCTCCATCATTTCACTATTTGCAAATAAGCCTTCTTCATTGAGATTATTCGTCTCCATAGCTTGCTTTTTCTCTACTTGATTTTTTTCTTTTCTAATCTCAACTAAATCTTGCTCTAAAGCTTGATCACTTGTTGGACCATCCAAAATTTCGTAATAGGTTAAATAGCCCACTGAAAAAAGAATTGTTGCGTAAAATGTAACTAGCCACCACCTAGGAAGTGGATTATTTAACTCCTTAATACCATCATAATTATGAGGAAGGATCTCCTCTCCATGTTCGTTCTTATTACTCACAAAGAACCTCCTTTTGATCTATTTCCAGTGGCATCATAGCCATTTTTTTGTAATGCCCTTTTTGAGATTCCCTCGTTACCCAAATCAACACTCCCACAAAGGTAAAGAAAAACAACAAGAACCCCAAAAGAACCCAATCACTATGCCCAAATAAACTCAAAGCCTCTTTTTTCATTCTTCAATTTCTCCTGATTTTTTCTTATGCTTTTGACCTAGAGACTGAAGATAAGCAATCAAAGCAATAATTTCTTTTTGCTCTAAACGGTCAATTTTCACTCCTTGCTCTTTTAAATCATCAGCAATAACCTGAGCTTCTTTTTCAGCAATTTTATCAGCTTCAGCCACAACCTCAGGACTATACGGGACCCCTAAAGTTTTCATAACCGAAAGCTTCCTGCGCAAAGAATAAAAATCAGTGCTCTTTTTTATAAGCCAAGGGTAATTCGGCATAATAGAACCCTGAACAACATCCCTAGGATTTATCATATGACGGTACTGCCATAAGTTCGGATACTTTTTCCCTATTCGAGATAAATCTGGCCCCGTTCTCTTGGATCCCCATTGAAACGGACGATCGTACATTGACTCTTCAATAGTTGAAGCCTTCCCAAATCGCAAAACATCAAAAGGCAACTTACGTATCATCTGTGAATGACAGGTATAACACCCCTCACGAATATAAATATCACGGCCAGCTAATTCTAAAGGAGTATACGGATCAATAACAGCCTCTGGCTTTACATACTCATGCATAGACAAAGTAGGAATAATTTCAATTACCGAGCCCACTGCTATAGCAACAAAAGAAAGAATACTAAACGCAAAAGCCAACCCTTCCAATTTCCTATGCCCTTTATCCCCTTTACCAGCTGATTCCATCTTTTCAAAAGGTTCATCTACAATAGTTTTAACCTCGCCAGATGAGCTTGATTGAATCGTTTTAAAAATATTGTAAATCATGATCAAACTACCAACGACAAAGAAAAGTCCACCGACAGCTCTGACATAGTACAGAGGTACAATTTTAATCACTGTCTCAATAAAGTCAGGATAAACCAAAGCCCCGTCTTCTACAGCCATCCACATTAACCCTTGAGTGATCCCTGCAGCCCACATGGAAATGTAATAGATCAAAATACCAAAAAGTCCGATCCAAAAGTGATAATTAGCTAAGCGCTTACTATAAAGCTCTGTAGCAAATAATTTGGGGACTAGATAATAAATCATACCAAAGGTTAAAAACCCGTTCCACCCCAAGGTTCCACCATGAACATGAGCCACAATCCAATCGGTGTAATGCCCTAAAGCACTCACTGATTTAATGGACAGAAGTGGACCCTCAAAAGTAGACATTCCATAAAAAGTTACAGCAGTTACTAAAAATTTAATAACTGGCTCCGTACGCAATAAATGCCAAGAACCACGTAAAGTTAAAAGCCCATTAATCATTCCTCCCCAACTAGGAGCCCAAAGCATAAGACTAAAAACCACCCCTAAATTCTGTGCCCAATCAGGAAGTGACGTATTTAACAAGTGATGAGGTCCTGCCCAAATATAAATAAAAATCAACGCCCAAAAATGAATAATAGATAGCCGATAAGAGTATACAGGGCGGTTAGCCGCTTTAGGGATGTAGTAGTACATTAACCCCAAAAAAGGCGTTGTAAGAAAGAATGCCACGGCATTATGCCCGTACCACCATTGAACCATTGCATCTTGAATACCTGCATAAACAGGGTAGCTCTTAAAAAGGCTTACAGGAATTTCTATGGAGTTAAAGATATGTAACACTGCAACTGTAATAATCGTCGCAATATAAAACCACAAAGCCACATACATATGCCGCTCTTTTCTTTTTGCTAACGTCATAAAAAAGTTAATAGCAAATATTACCCAAACAACAGCAATAGCAATATCAAGGGGCCATTCTAATTCTGCATATTCTTTACTCTGAGAAAAGCCTAACGGTAGAGTTATAGCAGCTCCCACAATGATCGCTTGCCAACCCCAAAAATGAATTTTTGACAAAAGATCTGAGAACATCCTCGTTTTACATAGTCTCTGGGTAGAGTGATAAATTCCGGCAAAAATGGCATTACCACCAAAAGCAAAAATAGCGGAATTAGTATGTAAAGGTCGTAAACGGCCAAACGTGAGCCATTCCAAGTCAAAATTTAATTGCCAAAAGGCCATCTGCAAAGCCACCCAAAGACCTGCCACGAAAGCAATCACTCCCCAGCCAAGAGTGGCATACACAAACCATTTAACCGTTACATCATCATAGTACTTTTTTAACTGCTGTTCCATTTTTTAACACTCGCTTTTTTTAAATTGTACCTTCTCAATATTTTCTTCATCAAGAAGAATGACATGAGCCGGTGTTTCTAAATCTTTAAATTGATCGTTCTTTGTCGCTACGACAAAAGCCACAATAAAAAAAGTCACCAGAAGAAAAGTAATTGGAATTGTCATTACTAAAATTGTCATTCGTTTTTCCCTCCGAGAGACCACACACAAATACCAAGTAATGAAAGGCTACTTAAAGGCATTAAAACCGCTGCCATTAGAGGACCAATCATACCCAAAAGAGCCAGTGCTCCAAAAATAAAATTATAAACTAAAGAAATCCCTAGTAAAGCTTTAATCGTACTCATCACTTTTTTAGATAACTTAAATAAAACAGACACACCACGAACACCTTGATTTAATAAATGCACATCCGAAGATGAGAACGTAGCTTCAACACTCTCACACATAGAAATCCCCAGGCCTGCGTGAGCCATAGCTAAAGAATCATTCATACCATCACCAATATAAATAGTTTCTTCTTTATTTTCGAGATTTTCCACGAAACGAGCCTTCCATTCAGGACTAACTTCAGAAAACACCTGGTCTGCCTCAAGTAAGCTCACATCAGATAACCTTTCACCATTCAAACGGTTATCTCCCGTTAATACGAAGAGATTAAAGCCACCCTGAATATAGTGATCAATTTCGCTTAAAGTTTCTGAATCAACATCTGTTCGCAAATTCGCCGTTAATAATAACTGATTATTTTCAAAAAAACCAATCTTTGAAGAACCATCCTCTGAAGGCTCTCGAAATAGAGAGTATTCACTACCTTCCACCTCTCCTAAGACTCCTTTACCTATAATTTCTTGAAACCCCTCTACTGGTAATTCAGCTATACCTGTCTCACCAAGACTTCTAAGAATCGCCCTAGCAATAGGATGCTGACTTCTTTTTTCTAAACTATAAATAATTTCTCTCTGCTCATCTGATGGCATTTGTGGAGACCAATCAATACCTAAAGCACCATGCCGAGTAAGAGTTCCTGTTTTATCAAAAATGAGGTTTTTACTACGACTGATTTTTTCAAAAACATCAGCACTTTTTACCATTAAACCTAAATTAAGTGCTTTTCGGATACCTAAGCTCAAAGCCAAAGGACTTGTCACCGCTAAAGCACAAGGGCATGCAATAACCAATAAAGCCAACACACGATTAATAGCTGAGTGACTATCAATAAAAGAATAAGAAGCCAAAAATAACACACCAATTAAAAGAACTGACAAAGTAAAAACCTGAGCAACCTTATCAGTGAAGGAAACAATTCTTCCATCCCTCTTGAGAGCTTTGTTCACTTTCTGCAATAACTGATTCACTCGACTGTCATTTAAATCACAAGAAACTTCCATTAAAAAATCATTAGAAACACACTTCGTACCCGCGAATACTTGATCATATTTATTCAAACAAACAGGCTCTGATTCTCCTGTAATAAGAGAATTATCCACTTCAGCTTTTTCAATTAAAAGTACTCCATCTGCTGGTATAATATCTTGAAAAGTTAACCTTAATTTATCGTTTTTTTCAATTTCAACTCTACTGATACTGACTTCTTTTTCCCCATCTAACTTTATATATTTTTGATTAGAAAAAAGATCATGTATTGAAAGAGGACGAATATACCGACTCTGAACTCTCTGGACAATATAACGCGAAGTTAAGGTCAGAAATACCAAAGCAGCAAGAGAATCAAAATAAACTTCAGAACTCTTCTGTAAAAGGTTCACTAAACTTAACAAACCACCAAAAAATAGGGCTATAGCTAAGGGAGTATCAATAGACGCTTTTCTTACCTTGATTGCCCGCCATGAATTTTTAAAAATCAAATCCGCACAGAAATAAATAATAGGCAAGAAGAGTCCAAAAGAAGCCCAAGAAAATAAATGAGAAAATTTTTCAGGAGCCCCCAAGTAAGTCGCATACGACAAAAGCATGATGTTCCCTGTCAATGCTCCAGCAACGCCTACTCGAATCAATAATTCTTTCTGTTGATCATTTTTTTCAACTGAATCATGAGTCTCTTTTTGTAATTCTTTAGCTGAAAAGCCTAAAGACTCAATAGATTTTACAAAGTTTATAGCATCAAACCCAGATCTACCTTGAACTGTTACAGTCTTGCGCTCCATATCAATATTTACATCTTCCAACATGGGAGTTTCGAAAGACAAGCTTTTGATCTTTCTTAAACAAGACGAACAATGAATTCCACTCACAGAGAAATAATAACTAGAAATCATCGACGCCACTTTTTATGGTTATTCCCTTAATATAATTCCAAATCTCAGTACAAAAAAGAGGCTCAGACTATCTTTAAAACTGGTCTCACCATAGCCAAGAGGGCTCTTTTCTTCCCTGATAACTATCAAATAAAAGTATGATATATCTCATGGTTTTATCTCTCGTGATTTCATAAGTCCACATGTAATTTTGCGCATAAACCGCTCCTCACCCTTGACTCGCCGCAGCACCCTCTCTATCTTATTGAGCCTACTAGAGCTGATCAGGTAGAAAGCCAATGTACTCAAGTATTTCAAAATCCAAGGAGGCTCTGGTGTCATCCCAAAAAAATCATTCCTGTGGAGCCTGTCCATCATTAACGGAAGGGATTTTTTGTCACACAGAACAAGATGTTTTAAATCATCTCAGTCAAAATAGAACCTCTCATTCTTTCAAAAAAGGCCAAACTCTTTTTGTCCAAGGCTCCCCCTCCTTTGGCCTTTACTGTATCAACAAAGGCAATATCAAACTCTCTAAAATAGATAAAAATGGAAAAGAGACAATTGTTCGATTAGCCTCAAAAGGCGATGTCTTAGGCCACCGAAGTATTTTCGCTCATCAGAATTATTCAGCAACGGCAACAGCTATAGAGAATACCTCAGTCTGCTTTTTTGACAAAAAATTTATTCTCAATCTAATTGAAAAAGAGCCCTCCATTGCTATTGAACTAATGTCTAAATTAAGTTCAGACATGGGCGCTGCTGAAATTAAAATGGCTTCCTTTCATCAAAAAAATGTACGTGAAAGATTAGCTGAACTTCTTCTCATCTTTAAAGAAAGTCACGGCTCCCCTTGTAAAGACGGAAAAATTAAACTTAGTCTAAAACTCACCCGAGAAGAAATGGCCTCTATTATTGGGACTGCCCCTGAAACCCTGATTCGCTTTCTATCAGAGTTCAAAGAAGAGAAGCTGATCGAGCAACAAGGAAAAATTATTTACATCGTCAATGAGAAAGGCCTTATAGATATCTCTGGCTATGAAGACTAACAGGATTTACTCCCTCTGCCCTGTAACCTTTTGATAATTTAAATAACATGAACTTCTCTCACTAAAAAAGATGAAACTGGCATTTTCCCTTGCCAGGATTAAACAAAAACCATGATTAACTATTTTATTTTTTTGAGCGAACCATCCATTTTTTAATCATTCCCTCCAAAATTCCCAAAGGAACGGAGCCATGACGTAATACCTCGTCGTGAAAAGAACGAATATCAAATTGATCTCCTAAAAATTGCTGAGCCCTTTCTTTCAATTCAAGTATTTTCAATTGTCCAATTTTATAGGCTGTTGCTTGACCTGGCATCACAATATATCTCTCAATAGATCTCACTATATTACTTCTCTCATCTGGAGTGTTGGCTAATAAATAATCAATTGCTCTTTCACGTGTCCATTTTTTATAATGTAGCCCCGTATCTACCACTAAACGCCCAGCTCTCCACAACTCATAAGAAAGACGACCAAAATCTGAATATGGGTCTTTATAAAAACCAATTTCTTTAGGGACTCCTTCTGCATACAGACCCCAGCCCTCTGTATACGCTGTATACCCCCAATGTTTACGAAATTTAGGCAAACCAGAAAGTTCTTTTTGAATAGATATTTGCATATGATGTCCTGGAATTGCCTCATGATAAGCTAAGGCTTCCATTTCATGCTTAGGTACGTTTTTAAGATTAGAAAGATTCACATAATAAATACCTGGTCGTGAATTATCTGGAGATGGGCCTTCATAAAAAGCTAACCCAGCAGATTTCTCTCTATAAGGTTCAACGGCTTTAACAATAAGATCAGCTTTTGGCAAAAGAGTAAAAAGCTTCGGAAGTTCCCCTTTAATTTTTTTAATAATATTTCTAGTTTGTTCAAGATAAGCCTTTCTTCCTTCATCAGTATCAGGGAAAAATAATTCTTTCTTTTGATTAAGGTGTTTGAAGAATTTTTTTAACCCTCCTTCAAATCCGACTTGTTTGACAATTTTCTCCATCTCACGATGAATTCTTTTTACTTCCTTAAGACCTATTTGGTGAATTTTATCCGCCGTCATCTTAGTCGTCGTATGACTCTCTAACCGCAGACGATAAAACTCTTCTCCTTCGGGAAACTTCCAAACTCCAGCTCGATCATCAGCTAAAAGACGTTGTTTTTTTACAAATTTAATCAAACCTTCGTAAGCTGGCTTTACGCTTTCTAAAAGAGCTTCTTTACAACTATTTATTAAATTTTCTTTACTCGAATTACTCATATTTATTTTATCTAACTTTTTTTGGAAATCTGCAAAAAGAGGACTCACTTCCGAAGTTGTATCAAAAGGTTTTCCTTTTATAATATTCTCAGAATCTTGAATCACTTTCGGAAAAACAAATCGAGGAGGAACAATCCCCATCGTCTGACGAGTTTTAAGCTGAACAATTATCTGGCTGAACTTTCTCCGGAATTCATTCAAACGAGAAATATAATCCTTCGCTTCTTGTACATTGCTAATTTGATGGATATTCATCATAAAAGAAGGTAAACTTGAATGTACACCAAACATTTGATTAATAGGATAATTATGAAAACGAAACTTAAAATTATCGATTCCCTTGCGTAGTCTTTTTTTAAGCAAGAGATAACTTACTTTTGCCACTTCATCTAATTGATCAAATTTAAACGCGTTTAATTCTCTTAGATAAGCCTTAGTATATTCTAATTTTTCTTTTGCTTTTTTATCAGAAATGTCATCCAAATGACCGTAGTCCTTCTTAATCCCCATATAGGTTTGATACTCAGGTGATCTATTCACATTTTCATCAAACATCCGATCTGCGAACACTCGAAAACGCTTTGACTCTGTCTGTTTAAATAGAGACGCGCATCCAGATAAATACACAAAACTCATCATTAAAAATAGAAACTCAACTTTTTTCATTCCCTTCCCTCTCTACGAAAACATGAAAAATCACTATATTGATAAAATGATACTCATTCAAGGGATAACCATTTTTTCTTTCTATTAAAAATAAAGCCCCTCTAAAAAACTACTTTCACAACCTGTCGAAAATTTATACAACTCTTTAGATCATTTTAAAGCCTCAAGAGCCTCTCTTTTTCGCCTGACTCCTCATGTGACTATATATGGACCTCTCACGCATAAGAAACCTTCAAATAAATCATATTAAATACACAAAGCAATCATTCGTTTAGTAACCATTATACCTTCTTATGTGATTACACGCGCTTAGCGGAATGGCGTTGATTTTGCTCTTATAAAAACATAATTACACTTATAACTAAAAACTATTTCATTCAATGGAGATAACAATGAAACAACTCATCTCTGCTCTTTTACTTACTATTTCAGTTAATTATCTACTAGCACAAAACCAAACTGATCAAGATCCCACATGCCCTGAATACAAATGTGGTTCTGCTTTGCTAAAACAATATGCTGCTGTTGATAATACTTTCTCATTTTTAGAGGAAAAAATAAAGAACTCTAACCTCTACAGGGAGAGTCACAATACCAATCTCAACAGTTTAGCTACTATAGTTAAAGATAATATGGCCAGCGTGAAAAAACAGCTCGACTCTATTGAAACAGATGATGGAGCTCCTCGTTTAGATTATGATTTTTTATCTGCTAAGCTGAATACAACAAGAAGATTAATAGAGATGACAGACATCTGTAATCAAATCTTAGAAATGAATAAAGAGATTTTTGCTGCCTCTCAAGCAATCTGCCTTAATCAACTTTTAAGTAACTTTAAAAATCCTGAGTCACTCTCAAGAGCTATTACCGAAATGACTCCTAACCTGGAAGGCGTAAGAGATTACAATACTGATCAAGAACTTATAAATAAAATGGTAAGCTATCTCGAGCGCATGAATATGCTCCAAGACGAACTCTCTTTTAATTAGTTTCCCATAGAAATTTAGCGATTGTTTACCAGCAATACTCCACATACTTTGTCTCATGTAGGTCTCGATGACCTACTGGGCATTCGTGATACTCAATACTCTCCCTTAAACCTAAACAACCACTTCATCGTAAAAATTAAAGATAAACCTCCAACTCTGCAGTAACAACATATCTATAACAACAGTTAGTAATTTTTACATAAATAAACACAAATATTTAAAATGATTAATATTAATTTAAATAACCCAGAAAAGCTTTGAACTCTACAAAAAGATCTCCTATACCCTCGATAAACCTCTCTCGCTCCCTCTTCTATTTATGAATAAAAAACACTCGCCCCCAAACAAGTCTCATCGCCCCATCAAAGAACTTCCATGTATACAGGTTCTCGGAGCCAAAGAGCATAATTTAAAAAATATAGATGTCGAAATTCCTAAGAAAAAATTGGTTGTCATCACCGGAGTTTCTGGTTCTGGGAAATCCTCACTTGCATTTGACACTATTTATGCCGAAGGCCAAAGACGCTACGTTGAATCCCTCTCTTCTTACGCTAGGCAATTCTTAGGGCAAATGGAAAAACCTAAATACGATACTATTCGTGGATTATCTCCAACAATTGCTATCGAACAAAAAGCAGCAAGTAAAAATCCCCGTTCAACTGTTGGCACTATTACAGAAGTCTACGACTATCTACGAGTCTTATTCGCTCGCGTAGGAACACAATTTTGTCATATTTGTAACAAAGAGGTCGGCAAAGGCGACGCTCAAAGCATGGTTGCACAAATTCTTAAGATTCCTGAAGAAACAAAAATTCTTATCATGGCACCTATCGTTGAAAATAGAAAAGGAGAGCACAAAGACCTCCTCCAGCACCTTAGAACTCAAGGCTTCACTCGTATTCGTGTCGATGGAGTCATACGAGACCTTATTGATGTCCAAGCCCTAGCTAAAAATAAGAAACACAATATAGAAATCGTCGTAGATCGGTTAAGAGTTCAATCTAATGCAAGACTTAAGAAACACTTGCGCGACAGTGTCGAAACGGCTCTCAAATTTGGCCAAGGACAAATAATTATCCATATCGAAGGTCGAGAGGACTTAAAAATGAGCGAGGAACGCTCATGTTGTGGGCATGCATTTCCTGAACTTATTCCACAGCTTTTTTCTTTTAATTCCCCTCATGGCATGTGTGATAGCTGCAATGGCATTGGAAATGTTATCTCTATAGATGAACGAAAACTTATCCCAAACCCTAATAAATCAATTAAGCAAGGCGCTGTACAAGCCTGGGATAATTATTTCGATAGCCTAGGGAATAAAAAAGAAGTTACCTGGGGATTAGCCAGAATCAATGCGATGGAAAAAGACTGGGGACTTGATTTAAATATCCCTTGGAAAAAAAATCCAAAAAAAATCCGTGATCGAGTTATGTATGGAAGCGAAGACCCTAAGTATAAAATTCATCTTCAGTGGAAAGGAGAAAATGGCGGTGGCGAATGGACAACCTCCTACGAAGGCCTCATCCCTCGACTAATGCGACTTTACATGAAATCCAAAAATGATGGAAAAAAAACATGGGTTAGTAAATACACCTCCGTCATGCCATGTGCGAGGTGCCATGGAGCTCGACTTAAACCAGAAATCTCTTCCATCAAAATAAAAAACAACTCCATTATTGATATTACTCAATTAAGTATTAAAGAGTGTTTTAATTTTTTTGATAAACTTAAACTCACAGGCAATAATAAATTAATTGCCACGGAACTCTTAAAAGAAATTATTAGTCGTTTAGGCTTCTTAGTTAATGTCGGATTAGATTATCTTTCTCTAGACCGTAGCGGCCCAACTCTTTCGGGTGGAGAGGCGCAAAGAATTCGGTTGGCTTCTCAAATTGGTAGTGAATTAACTGGCGTTCTGTATATCTTAGACGAACCGTCAATAGGCTTACACCAAAGAGACAATATTAAACTTATTAAAACCCTTTGTCATCTGAGAGATATTGGCAATACTCTACTAGTAGTGGAACATGATCAAGAAACCATGCTGGCCAGTGACTGGATTCTTGATATCGGCCCCGGAGCAGGAAGACTCGGAGGACAAGTCATAGCTCAAGGAACTCCTAAGCAACTAATGCGTAATAAAGCGTCTATTACAGGACAATACTTAAGTGAAAAAGAAACTATCCATGTCCCTGATTACAGACGCCTCCCCACAGATAACTGGATCCAAATTATAGGAGCCTCCGCCAACAACCTCAAAAATGTTGACTGCCATATTCCCGTAGGACTCTTTACGTGTATCAGTGGAGTCTCAGGCGCCGGAAAATCATCTTTAGTAAATCAAATTCTTTATCCAGCCTTGAATCGCTTACTTCACAACTCAGATATAGAGGTCGGAGAACATAAGCAGATTAAAGGGCTTGATAATATCGATAAGGTCATCAATATCGATCAAAAACCAATAGGCAAAACCCCTCGTAGCAACCCCGCCACCTATACTAAAGTTTTTGATCTTATAAGGGACCATTTTTCTATGCTCCCAGAATCAAAAGCCCTTGGCTATAAAAAAGGACGCTTCTCTTTTAATGTCAAAGGTGGCCGTTGTGAACAGTGCCAAGGCGATGGCTACATAACTGTCGAAATGCACTTTCTTGCCGACGTAATGGTTCCTTGTGAATCTTGTAAAACTAAACGCTTTAATGAGGGCACCCTACAAGTTAAATTCAAAGACCATTCCATTGCAGATGTTTTAGACCTAACTGTTGAACAAGCAATTGAGCTTTTTAAAAATCACCCCAAGATAAGTAAAATTTTAGGCACTCTCATGGAAGTTGGACTTGATTATATTAAATTAGGTCAACCAGCCACCACTTTATCAGGAGGAGAAGCTCAACGAATAAAATTAGCTAAAGAATTAGCTAAAAGAGACACGGGTAAAACTTTATATCTCCTCGATGAACCTACAACTGGATTACATTTTCAAGATATAAAAAGATTGCTGAAGGTAGTTCAAGAACTCTCAGATCAAGGCAATACTATTGTTGTTATTGAACATAACCTTGATGTTATTAAATCAGCAGATTGGGTCGTTGATCTAGGGCCTGAAGGCGGATCTGGCGGAGGGAAAATCATCG
Source organism: Armandia brevis (assembly GCA_035585475.1). NCBI lineage: Eukaryota > Metazoa > Annelida > Polychaeta > Opheliidae > Armandia > Armandia brevis. The sequence continues at coordinate 84,955 of JAXGGS010055548.1, read as the reverse complement.
CAACAGGATCTCCCGAAAAAGTTTCTAAAATAAAAAATAGCCCTACTGGAAAATATTTAAAAAATATCTTATATAAATAACAACATCTTAACAAACCAAGTACTCACATAAAACGCAAAAAACTATTATGTTTCAAATACGACTCTTCATTAATGTATTCATTTTCTAGGTACAGTTAGAAATAAAAGATAATGCCAGCTCTTAAGGGATGATCACCAAAGGTTCTAAAGCGAACACTATCATTAACTGAAGTCACACCGACCCCTGTCTCAAAGGTAAATCCAAGACTATCCAAGCCAGGAAGAAAATATTCAGCACCAGCAAACCCCTGAAGTTCAAAACCAGATTTATTGGAATCATTAATCTCTTGGCTAACAAATCCAAGAGCTCCGCCCATATAAAAATTTAAATTGTCTTCACGAAAAATTATTTTATTCAAACGAGCCATAAAACCAAACTTAGAAGCTCCCTTTTGTGTATCCAAACCTAAAGCTCCAGAAACTCCAATATCAGGAGAAGGGTAATATTGTGCGGCCACAGCAGCCATATCAACACTAAATTGACTTTTGTAACCAATACCTAAACGATTCGTAAGATCCTTAGATAAAACCACACCACTGCTGAATATTACCAACACTAAACTTAAAACTCTAACTTGAAAGATTCTCATATCTTATCCTTTATTAAACAGATTCATAGTATGCTAGGATAATTCAAAGGCATAATCCACAGCCTTGTGGCAAATGACAAGGAGCATTGTTGCCTATTTATAGTTTTTAAACAATAATTTTCCCTTCTCAATGCTATGTGGGGCTATAGCTCAGCTGGGAGAGCGCAACGCTGGCAGCGTTGAGGTCGCAGGTTCGATCCCTGTTAGCTCCACCATTTAGAATACGGCAAGAACGGCCGCCTTTAGTAACCTGCGAGTATTTTTAGTTAACAACTCCTAATTGTTTTTACAAATCCTTAAGTTTTTATCCCTACTCTGAGAGTTGTCTGGCACTTGCTGAAAGTTCAATTACAAAAACAAATGTTAAATAACTTCCTATCATGAGTAACAACCTCACGAAGCCTGTGCGAGCTTAGAAGTTTCCCGAAGTAACATCTTTAAGAACAGCCATATCTAGAGCTTAGGGTTTTATTTTTTATCTGAGTAAGATAGTAACAAAATATGACATTTTTGATCATAAAATTACTAAGATAAGACCAAAGATTTATAAAAATCTCCAGAGATAACGACGCAAAGAACTCCAAAATAAGTAATTACAGCTACTTATAACTATGGCGAGGGCTTTGCAATACCTGTAGTTGAAAATATACTTAAATAGGGGACAAACATAATGAACAAACTCATGAAACTATTAATTATCTCCTGCATGTGCAGTCAATTTTCACTGGTCAGTTACGCAGAAACAGCAACTGATCTGGAAACTGCTCCCCAAATAACAGCAGGAGAAGAACCATGTGGTATAGATGAAGCTGCTTTTGACGTTGAGTGTTTGTCTAACTACTTAGTAGATAAATTATTAGAAGCCGATATGAATGAGGGGGAAAAAAAATCCCTTCTAGTTCTAATTGAAAATAATATTGACACCTTAAAAAGGGAAATAGACCTTCTAGAAGATTCAAAAAAGCTTCTTTTAAATAAAGATGAAGTCAATAAAACTCTTCAGGGTATTGGTTTCGTTGGTATCCTGATTGGAGTAGGAGCCGCTATCCCCCCAGCACTTCAGTATTTAAACCACGGACCTATTTCTCGATTCTTTTCCGTTGTAAGCATTATTGCTATAGCGGCTGGAGTCACTGTTCTCTTTTCGTCTAGGCCTATCGGTGAAGAACTATATAAGAAATCACAAATTATAGAAACACTCAATCGCCAATTATTAATATATAATAATCTAGAAATTCTTTTTACAGCTGCCCTTAGTGGAATACAAAAATAAATGAGATCTTTAAGAAATTTCTTAGGAATATTTACTTTTCTTTTCGTTATTGAGGGCCTTACTTTCAGTAGCGAAGAAGAGGTCTTTCATTCTGTTGAAAATATTTATTCTTACACTTTGTCTCTTTGTAACAACTATCAAGGAGAACCTCTTTATGATGCCTTTAGGTATGAATCCGATCTTCCTAATGATATAAATTCTCGACTCATATTTCAATCAAGTTCAAGTAAGTCCTTACTTAGCAATAACAACCATTTGAAATCAAATCTTTTTTTAAAGAAATTAATGGAGAGTAAAAGCTTTGATCGTGCTCTTGATACTTGCTTTGGTGAGAACACTAGGGTCAGAGAAGATTTTATGAGGAGATTAAAAATCGCCGACATACAAGGTCGCATTATTGCGTTGAGTATTGAAATCGGTCTCGCCTACGGGGCCGGGAAATTAATGAAATTACTTGGATTAATTCCGATGCCTTCTTTTATAAAAAACTTTACTCAGAAAATATCTAAGCTTTCGGCAAAATTTTCAAAAATTGGATACCCATCATTGTTATTTCTGATATCTTCAGATTCGACAGAAAAACCAGAGATTGTAGATCTAGATATAGATGACCTAACCCATAAACAGATGATTTTTTTACTCCACAGCTTAACAGAACAAACAGATGAATCGTGATCTGATTATAAGAGGCACTTTGACTTTTCTGTTTGAGGCAAAGTTCATCAAAACTCCTGTCAAAATACTTAGAAAGTCTTACAAGAGCCAAAAGAGATGAAGGAACAGCACCATAAACCCAATTGTGAAAGGTAGATTTATTGATATCGAGTTTTTCTGCTATAGCGGTGGCTTTTCTTCTGTCTCCAGCTATTAACTCTCTTAAACGGGAAGACAACTATCCTCAATGCCATCCTTTGCTAGTACATATGTAGCGTTTGTAGATGATGATGGAGATTTTAAATATATTAATATGGAAACAAGGTCTAAAAATGATTCATATGAAGATAATGTGACACAAGTGTCCATGATTAAGTAAGCGCTCACTCTACTATACTAGATTCTAAAAACAGACACGTTCAGTTGAGCTAAGAGTTGATGAAAAGATGACCTCGAAGTCGTCTTTTTCTTTGCACTCGAAAACCCTCGCCTTTCAAGGTAGGCCTTAAAACCATAGAAAAAATACATGACCTACTAATTTACTAATCAAACATTTTCATATTTGCTATAACGACTAGAGAATTAAAAACGAAATGAAAAGTAAACTATTAGTTTACTAAATACTCATTATTATTTTCTAGCAGTTTTATAATTTACTACGGAGGACCCATGAAAACATTAGTCACAATTTTTTGCCTTTTTGGGATATTAGGAATGTCGCCAGCCTTTGGCCAAGACCTTAGCGGAGAAATCACTCTAAGAGATGGTGGAAATATTCTACGAATCAATGTCGGAGACGAAAATGATCGAAGTAGTCATAGCATGGCTAAGAGAATAAGAAGGTTAGAAAAGGCGGTAAGAGGACTTCAAAATAGAGTTTATGAATTAGAAGATGACTCAAAACCTAGGCGAAGGACTATTACTATGCATACATGTATTCTGCCTACAACTTTTCATGGAATCTTTATCGGAAAAGGGAGCACCAAGGCAGAGGCTAGAGCAAACGCCGTTAATGCGTGTAGGAAAGGTGATAGTTTTCCATGTAAGGATAACGAAATTAAATCTTGTGAAACAAGTACAGAATATGAAAACTACTAGCTTCTGAAACGAATTAGTTATCACAAACCTCAAGTTTATAAAATGGGCTGCGCAAAACACGCAGCCCATCGTCGTTTTAAGTTCTTCACTATTTGAAGGCTCGCCTCTCTTAACATCCCTTTTCAAATTTAATTAGTTCATGTTTAACGGATCATTTTTAACATATAATAATATTTTTTCTGTAAATATTACCCGACTACGGAAAATCTCACAAAAATGAATATTTCTTGAGTATAATCCAAATTAATTAAGACAAAGAAATAACGGTTATAAAAAACCATTAAATTTATAAATAGGAGAATAGCTTTTATGAAAAAATTAATTATATTATTAACTCTTTTAACTTCAATTTCATCTTTCTCAAATTGCGTAGATGATAACGGTGACAACATTATGGATAAGTCAGATGTCACCCGAAAACTAATCAGAGACTCTAAAAGCTGCAACATGGCAGTAAAATTAGCATACGCTTGCTCTTGGGGGTCCAGACGTGATGTGCTCACAGCGGGAGCTGCTTATGGCGTCTGTGAAGAAGAAAGTAAAAAAAATGGCATCAATGATGAATTAAAAGAATTACTTGTACTAATGGAATCACAATGTACTAAAAAATATCGCCGCGAAGGAGGAGGAACATTGCATATTTCAATGAACTCTTACTGCCGTCTTGACTCTATAGCATGGATTAATTCCCTAACTTTTAACAACACGTACTGATTCGCACTAGAAAATAAAAAAATCAGACTTATAGAATGGGCTGCGTAAAACACGCAGCCCTTCGTCGCTTCAAGTTCTCCTCCATTTGAAGGCTTGCCTTTCCGCGAGTGACTAGACATTTTTTTCTAAACGGCCTCTTTATAGGCACTGCTGGGGCAGGTTGCATTTCGGCTACATGATTCGGTAACTCAAGAAGAGTAATTGCCTCAATACTCGGTTTCAAGACAAATGGAACCAGCAGAAGTTTTACATAAGTGAGCAGCCGCTGCATGATGCCTTTAGGTATGAATCCGATCTTCCTAATGATATAAATTCTCGACTCATATTTCAATCAAGTTCAAGTAAGTCCTTACTTAGCAATAACAACCATTTGAAATCAAATCTTTTTTTAAAGAAATTAATGGAGAGTAAAAGCTTTGATCGTGCTCTTGATACTTGCTTTGGTGAGAACACTAGGGTCAGAGAAGATTTTATGAGGAGATTAAAAATCGCCGACATACAAGGTCGCATTATTGCGTTGAGTATTGAAATCGGTCTCGCCTACGGGGCCGGGAAATTAATGAAATTACTTGGATTAATTCCGATGCCTTCTTTTATAAAAAACTTTACTCAGAAAATATCTAAGCTTTCGGCAAAATTTTCAAAAATTGGATACCCATCATTGTTATTTCTGATATCTTCAGATTCGACAGAAAAACCAGAGATTGTAGATCTAGATATAGATGACCTAACCCATAAACAGATGATTTTTTTACTCCACAGCTTAACAGAACAAACAGATGAATCAAAGCAGAACTAATTTTTTATATCCTCTGTTTTAGTAAAAACCCCATAGCTTATACGACAGCTTAATGCCTCTAACTTATAACACCGAAGTTCTTTTTTTATCTTCAATAGAGTAAGAACCATCGTAATTTACTATTTCCTCTAGACTAATGTTTTTAATTACACTCAAAAACATCAGGTATTTCTAACTATATTTATAATACCTGCAATCCTTACTGAAGAGCTTAATTGCAGGTATAACCGAAAAAAAATTTATGGGTTTAATCTTTCAATTTTTGCATCAAAAGCCTGATTATTACATGTGTCAGCTGACCCACCTGTATTAAATCTAACCATGAAAAGCTTACCCCTTTGGTCAGAAACAAGGAACACCTCATATGAAGCAGCACCTTCGCCTAATTTGGCACCATCTTTTATAGATATGTATGCTTTATTTAATCCAAGTTTAGTAGCTACGGACTCAATAGCTTCATTTGAACAATTAGTTAAAACATTAATTGCATCTGGATTCTCTGGTCGTGGATCAGCAAAAATTACATTAGAAAACATTAATATTGCAGCCATAGTTAAAAGAAAATTATTCATCTCGAACCTCCAAACTGTTATACATTTTTTATAGTATATAAGTAACAGAGAGCTAACTATACTGTCTATACTATAAGTATAAAGTTTTTATGTCAAAAATACGCAATTTACATTGACAAGATTGAGAGATTATTAAGGAAACTATCGAAAACCGGCCTTTTTATGTATTCAGCATAACTCACCTTTCAAAGTAAACCTTGAAGCCATAGAAAAAATACATACCCTGTTTATTCTCAACATATTACTTTTCATATCTTCTATAATCACCAAGAAAGATAAAACAAATCGAAGAATAAACCATTATTTTTTTTACACAAACAGCATTTTTAAAGTACAAAAAGCGATAGCTGTGGTTTAACAGCATACAATACATATCAAGGAGAATAAAGTATGAAGAAATTATCCATCCTACTGGTCTATCTTTTTTCAATAAACTCATTTGCAGCCGAAATGAGTCTTATTGAACTAAATGAACTGATTGCCCAATTAGACCAAGATGTAATTGCTGACCATTTTGACGTTGATATTACTGTTGATCCGCTTTCTCAAACAGTTTCAAAGAGTGATCTAAATACAGTTACACAAAGTGGACTGGTTTGCATTTATAATGATTCAACACTAAGTCAAGCTACCTGTAGTATAAAAGAAAGTGTTAGGCCTGAATCTGGAGATCATTCAATGTCTTATGATGCTGCAGTTGCCATATGCGAAGCTTTACCTGTAGACTGGGAAGAAGATGAGGTAACATTACAATATTTAGATTCATTAGAAGAAGATAAAAAAAAGAACTGGTTGCATTATAATAAGATTCCAACGAGTAAATCTTTTGAAGGTTTTCATTGTGAGAAAGCCCCTAATCTTTATTCTCGTAATTTTAAATACAGCTATTAAATGTAAGGGCGCAACCCCATAGCTCTAGATAAATAATTTAGTCTTCAACTGACAGTGCTGGGAGATGATGAAAAGCTCACTGTAAAGTGGGCTTTTCTTTGCCCTCGAAAACACCCGCCTTTCAAAGTAAACCTTGAAGCCATAGAAAAAACACAGAACTCATTGATTTCTAGCTCAAGTCAGCTATAATCACCAGGAAAAATAATACGACTAACGAACATAAACCATTAACTAAATGAATTGGAGGATAGGCATGAAAGAAATTTTAATTAGCCTAGTTCTATTACTGTCAACGTCAGCTTATGCTACTACGAGCTATGGATCTGCACAAGTTACAATGTATGCTGATAAGACAGCTTTAGCTATCCATGGTAATGCAGCAAAATCAGTTTATGATCGCTTGGATGTTACCCCAACGGTAAAAGAATATGTAAACCCTGAGAGATTTCATCACAAATCTACTAAGACTGGCGAACAGTTCTCTTGCTCTGCATCTAAGGAAAAAATTGAGCCAGAGGACCCCTGGGATGAAACACAATATGAATGTGTTTTCATACTCGAAGAAAGAAAAAAGAGACAATTATCTGGAAAAGTGAGCTGATTCCACCTCCTACAACCTCTAGCTTCTGAAACGAATTAGTTATCACAAACCTCAGGTTTATAAAATGGGCTGCGCGAAAACACGCAGCCCATCGTCGTTTTAAACTCTTCACTATTTGATAATTCCTCTTCTCGAGTACCCACGAAGAGCCACTTTTGCGTGAAAAAAATACAAAAACAACTACTGCTAGAAATTAATGACTTTATTCTTGAGCCCGCCCCCCCCGCCTGATAAATCTTCGGAGAATCCATAAAAAACAGGGGGAACTATGAAACTCATTTACATTATAACTTTATTACTTTTAGTATTTAGTAATGCTCACGGTAATAACTCAACTGATTCAGAAAGTATTTTTAACCAGTTAGGAGACATGTTTGCGCAGGGAACACTACCCACAAAAAAAGAGACTTATGGCTGGTGGTCAGGCAGGTGTTATCACGTAAAAAATCAAAATACTCCTTCAGCAATGCTGTTGGCTTCACGCCCAATTCGAGTTGGAACAAATAATGGCCCTGCTTTTCCTGCAAAAACTGCGCATCAAATGGTGCTTTTCAATCCGCCCGACGGCCATTCTGCCTATTATTTTGATGAAGATCTTTCAGATTTTGAGAGTCGCATAAAAAAATCTCTAGAAAGACCTAAGTTCAAGAGCATGTTGGCTATAGAAACGAACGGTGCTTTAGTATTTAAATATAACCCTGGTAATATAGAATACTACAGTTCCACAATCTCCATAAGAAAGTACCAAAATTATTTTGTCGCCCAAGTTTCGGAAGCTGGTGATGTCCATGGTAATTGTTATTTTTTCAAGAAAGTTTACACGTATTGATTTTAATTTCTAGATAAATAATCAGTCTTTAACTGACAGGACTGGGAGATGATGAAAAGCTCACTGTAAAGTGAGCTTTTTCTTTGCCTTCGAAAACTCTCACCTTCCACCTTCCAAAGAAATCCTTGAAACCATAGAGAAAATACATAAT
>JAXGGS010055548.1:0-76603 GCA_035585475.1 Armandia brevis | reverse complement strand
CTACTGCTTTCCAACATATTGTTCTTCAGATTTGCTATAATCACCAAGAAAGATAAAACGAATCAAAAAAATAAACCACTACTTAGAGGCACGTCTTTAAAGGAGTCTACATGAAATGGTTGTTAGTTAGTATTCTAACCACAATGAGCCTATCTTCAATGGCAATAGAACCTCAGGGGGGGAAAGATGTTTCCTTAAATACACTTCTCAGTCACTGCAAGGACATCATTAGCGAATTTAATTTACCCCTTAATAGTACAGAGGACATAGATAAACTCGAAGTTATTAGCTCTAAATATTTTAAAAGCATCTCAAAAGGTAACATTATTACAAACGAAGAGAGCTTACAAATAATTCTAGCTTCATACAATCCTACCTCGATCCAAGTTCTAGTGAAAGCCCAAGATTGGGAAAAAGGACTCAAATTAAATTTATACAAGGATAAATGCTTTAGTACGGGAAGTTATGAAGAATTTAAACTCTGGCTCCACTCTGGGGTAGATGTTGACGGTGATTTCTATGAAGTTGTCCGTATAAATAGTTACTTTGAAAAGATATGGCGAGGTGATTTATAGAGTTATTCGTGTCATACTATCTTTTCTCTCTCCTGATTTGGTCTAGAAAATAAAAAGTTTAGACTTATAAAATGGGCTGCGCGAAAACACGCAGCCCATCGTCGTTTTAAACTCTTCACTATTTGATAATTTCTCTTCTCGAGTACCCACGAAGAGCCACTTTTGCGTGAAAAAAATACAAAGTCTACTGCTTTCCAACATATTGTTCTTCAGATTTGCTATAATCACCAAGAAAGATAAAACGAATCAAAAAAATAAACCCTAAAAAAGAGAGCAAAACTATGAAACTCATTTACATTATAACTTTATTACTTTTTACACTTGGCAATGCCTACGGCGATAACCAAAAAAAACATTCTTACGAGTTTAATAAGCCCACTTATTATCGTTGTGTTTCTGGTAAAAAGGGCGTTGACTTTAGAATCCATCAAAATATTTTTGATACTATGGAAAAAAGAGCTCTTTCTACTTGGGATTTAGGTGAAGGCGAAGGAGTTTACGTTTACGAAAATAAACCTACCCAGTTCTATATGAGTTATAACCCTTTCATGTTATATTTTTCTTATTTAAATGACGGCGGAGAACTTAATTTAAAATTAGAAAGTATTAATGGGTCAAGCAAAATGGATACTAAAACAGGCACCTTAAAATCTTTTAAAGCTAGAATTACGTATATCCAAGGTGTCGAGCTAACTTATGAATGTAATAATTTAACTCTTAAATTAAATCAGTAAAAATAAAAGCTTCTAGCTCCTGAGGCGTTTTGATCTTGAAATATCTTCAACGGTCCTCATATTTTTGATTAGAATTCCAAAACTAAGGGGAACTAATGCTTTTCTTCCCAAAAAAACATGTTACCCCTTAGGTAATAAATATTTAACTTGTGAGGATAAAATGACATCTATTTCTTTGGTTACTACAATTCTCTTGTCTATGGCGGTATCTACATCTTCTTTTGGAGCAAGTGTAGCTAGAGTGCCATCTATAGGTACCAGTACGTGCAGTATGGAATTATTAAAAACTGAAAAACTTATTATTAACTCTGATGGCACGCCTGATTATGAAGACGAATTTTTAACAGCTTCTGAAAAAACCTTAGCCCAATGTACAGAAGATGCTCAGAGTAACTCCATGAAAGCATTTGCTTTACTAGGAAAAGAAAATTGCGACAAAGCATCTGAGCAAGGAATGAGCAAATTCTTTAAAGCTCTTTGTCTTATGAAAATATCTGAAGCCATTAACTTTATAATAGTTTTATAATAATCAAAAATTACAAACAAGTGACAAGTTTTTGTTCGAAAGAGCTGAGACGCTTTCTGCTTGCAGTGACTCTCTGTAAGACTTCTAAGATCGCCATGAGTCCTTGTTTTAACTTGCCAGTCCAATAACTCCTAGAATCTGAAAACTAGCTCATTCAATTGAGCTAAAATTTTCCGGAAAGACCACGATTTTGTGGTCTTTTTTTGATATCTAAGGGTTCACCCTTTCTAAAACAAACAATAGACACATAGAGAAAATACATGGACTGCTGTTTTCCAATATATTATTCTTCAGATCTGCTATAATCATCAGAACAAATAAAACGAATGAGAGAATTTATGAAATTAATCGTTAAAATTAATCTGTTGGTATTGTTTTTCTTCTCTCAATCCATATTTGCTAATCAATCCATCTATGTAAAAAAATTGAGTAATAACTTTATTGATTCAGAAGTCGCAGCTACTATTTACGAATTAATAAAAGTGTCTGTCGTAAACTCCCCAGGATTTGACTTAAGTAAATCAGAGTCTCGTTCAGACTTTGTGCTAAGCCCGAAGATTTTAAAGCTAGGTAATTCTTATATTTTAAATATCAATAAGAAGAAAGGGGATAAAATTATTTACTCCCAAAAACTCAAATCTGCGACTTTAGACGACATGGACACCGTTGTCACAAGAGTTGTTCGCTCTGTTCTTAAAGGAGAAACTACAAATAAATCTGCTACCGTTACAGATATTACAAAAGATGAAGAAACTCGAGGAACTAGAAGATATAAAGTCACTCGTCAATTTAGATTTAGTTTTGGCTCGGCGTGGAGTCACAATTTAAATGCCGATGGAGCAGCTACAGCCTGGAGTCTTGGTTATTTATGGGGTTTAGACCATGATTTTGATTTAAAACTAATGATGTCGGGATACTCGCCGAAAAACTCAAGCAACAATAATAGTGCTCAATTTTCAAACATATCGATTGGAATGAATCATTTTTTTAATCGCTCAAAAACAAGCCCCTTTGTTACAACAAGCATAGGCCGAGTAAGTGCGGCTGTCGCCGACAATAGAACTGATAATATATTTAGTGTTTCTTCTGACAAAGCATTTGGCTGGGCCTTAACCCTAGGTGGAGGTTATAAATTTTTTAGAACATCTACAGTCAATGTTGGTGTTTTACTAAATCATACTCACTTATTTGCTAAAACTGAGATTACATCTAAAAGACCATCTCTAACCAGTTTTAATTTAATAATATACTATTGATTAAGGACAATAAAATCATGGTGTTCACGAAAAATATTATTCAAAATAAAGGGAGCTAACTTATTTTTAAATATTACTATTTTTTACTAATACTAACCTCTACTGCATCTGCAAGTGAGAAACTAACTTGCCCTAAAGTCAAAGTAACAAAAAATAGCTACGGTTTTTTTAAAGTCTATGAATGCAAAGAAAACTTAGTATCAAAAATCTTTGAATATAAAGATACGAAACAAACAAAAATAGCTGAAGAACTATACAATGATGGTAGACCTGTATACAAAAAAAACTGGAGTACCACTGGAGTATTCACTTATTATATTAAATTCGAGTATCAAAAAAATACCTATACTAAAACAACATATAATACTCATATTTCAAACTACCCGATCAAAAGACAAGAAACCTATAGAAAGGGATCACTTTTAAAAAAATGTGAGTATAAATCCTCACCTAATCACATTGAACACTGTTCTTTATTTAACGACGATGGAATACGCCTAGGCATTGAACAATATGATAAGAAAGGCAAGTTTAGCGTTAAGTATATCTTTGAAAAATTCTCTAAGAAAAACAAAAACCACCTATTAATCTTCTCCAGTTATGACCAAAATGGAAAATTAATTGGAAAATTTGATGAAACTAAGAGCTTTAATGCGCTAGAAACTATCAAAAATCAATTCAACGGAAAAGAACTTAAAGAAAAATTGAAGATCTATAATTCAAAACGAATTCCAATTGCTATACTCGATACTGGCTTTGATATCACCCATCCTTTACTTACATACAAGCTATATCAAAACCCTAATGAACCCATTGATGAAATTGATAATGATAATAATGGCTGGGTCGACGACTACATGGGATGGCATAGAACAGATGAGCCTGTATTAAACTTAGACATTTCCCGTAACAATATCCAAGAATTAGTCTATTTAACACATGAATCAGTACCTGTTAGCCATGGTACCCATGTTGCTGGTATCGCATTAAAAGGGCTAAATGCCTTTGGTCTTATTGGATACGCTGGAGACATGAGTGACCTTTCTTTATTGAAAAATGCCTCTAAAAATCTAAAAGAACTCAATATCGAGTTTATGAACATGTCTATGGCGTACGGCGGACTCAAAGACCCTTTTGCTCCTCCAAGAGAAAGCTTTCATGAATTAGAAAATTTAATTTCTTCAAACCCACATACCTTATTTACCATCGCTGCTAATAACGGCAATCCAGGTATGAATCTTGATGCACACCGCAACAGGACTTACCCAGCGAGTTTCAATTTTGATAATACTTTTGTTGTAGGAGCATTAGATACTGATGATATTAGAGAAAAGGATATGGAGAACTACAAACAAACTAGATTCTCATATTATGGCGAGGAGACTGTTGACATATTTGCTCCCGGACAAAATGTTAATGGCCCAAAAATTGGCGGAGGAATGATTAAATTTAGTGGGACAAGCATGTCTGCACCTTATGTTCTTAATATCGCCCTAAAAGCGAAAGAACTTCTTCCAACTTTAAGCAGTATGACTATTAAAAAAATTATTATGGATACCGCTTATATTCCAAATAAGAGGTTACCTTGCAAAAGTGGCGGAATGATCTATCCAAAAAGAGTTCTTGCGGTAGTAAATAAATTAAAATCAATGAACAGTTTAGACCAACTTGATGCAATCATATTTCTTATAAATACAACGCAATAGTAACAGAATTACACTATTTCTTCTAAAAGGCTTCGTTCAAAATAAGGTAAACTCCTCTTTCTCCCTCAGACCATCCAAAATCTAAACGTGCTTTAGTTCTCTGATGTGTATCTAAAAAGTAATGTAAACCAAAACCAACAGATCGCTTGATATGCTCACCTCTTAAATCTCCGATACTTGTCCCTACCTCACCTAAACCAGTAAAAACACTCCATAACCAACGATGATTAATTGTCGAACGCAATTCCAACTGCCCAAACTGCATAGCTCGATCTCGATAACGCCCTCGATAAGTCCCTCGAAGAAAAATATCTCCCCCCAAAAGCCATAGCTCCTGAAACGGCGCCTCTCCACCGCTGATAGAGCCCAAAAAAACCTGAGACGCTAACATATAGCTTTCACCCAAACTCCAATAGTTTCGTAAATCTAAAGAGGCTTTTACATAATCAAAACTACTACCAAAAATTGAATTATAAACAAAACCACTAAAACGATACCAAAGCCCATCTGTTGGAGATAACGAATAATTACGTGTATCCCAATCTAATATCCAGCCTCCGCCCACTAAATTATAAGGCGACACCCCTGCCACATTACCTGAGTTCAAAGCTCCGTTTTCTTTCAAGCCCTTAGCCTTCCGTTCTTGAAGATCTAAAGCCAAACCAAAGTGATAATCACTATACCAATGACTCCTTAAGCTAACCTGTGCCGTATAAGATTTTTCAATAAAATTTTCCTCATACTCTTCAGCTATATTGCCTACACCAAAAAATTTATCTGCAAAATCTACCAAACCAATATTAGCATCCAAAATCATTCGCCCACCAGATAAGTGAAAATGAGGTAGCATTTTTAAGATTTTTTGGCTTTTAGATGTATAAGTCAACGCAGTTTGAATTACTGAAGGCTCACCAGATTCATTACTCATACTAGGATATGCACGAATCACCAAAACTCCTAGTGCTGCATTAGTTTCAGGAGTATAAAAAGCGTATGGTAAAACGAGCCATTCATTCAAAGCTCTTTTTACAGCCTTTTTAGGCTGCACAGAAGGTAATTTATGGAGAGCTCCATTAACCGATAGAGGCTTCACAAGAAACAACCACAATAACAAAGGGAAATAAAAGGAATATCCTATTTTTTTATCTTCAACACACACAATAAACTATTCTGACAAGAGTTAGGACATAAGACAAGTCTCAGTCCTGCATATTTTAAAAATAAAATTATTCATTTCTCATTTAACTCAAGAATTAAGCACAAACTTCATGCCAACCAAATGGCCGAACTTCTTGATGACGGAATCTTTTTTGAACCAATCCATTGATATAATTTCTTGCTTGCTTCACATTACAAGACATTTGCTTACGAGTGTGCTCCATTTGCTTAAAAACACCCTCCAAATCAATTAAACTCACATAATCACTATCTACTAAACCCCTCAACGAATCTTTACTCGATTCGGATCGCAAATCCACAATATATTTCAAATGAGGCATTTCCTTAATTTGTTCAACCAATACTCTAGCGTCCAAGGGCGCCGCAACAACAATTGCCTGTAAAAAAATCTTGTCTTTCAAATGACTTATCAACTCTCCTTTAAGAGACTCATTCCGTCTCCCTAAAGTGCCTTCAAGTATTTCATTGAGTTGCTCTAAACGACGACAAAACACAAAAATTTCTTTATCGTCTTTTAACAACCAAGGAAGGATTTCCTGACTTAAATGACCGCCCCCCAAAACTCCTATAGACGAGAACTCTTCAAAATAACGACGACAAATCCCACCATAAGACTGACTCCCTCCGCCTAAAAGAAAAAGAGAACGAACCTCTTTAACATCAGTAAATATTCTCTGAAATATTTGATGAAACATAGAGCCAACAACATCTGAAAAATCCCTCTCTGCTTTCTCTAGCAATAAACGAAACTGGCCGTAAACCTCTGTTTCACCCACCATGGGAGAGTGTAAGCCTGAGACCACTTCTACCAGAAACCCGTAAGCCTCAGGGCCTTCATAAACCTCTAAAGATGACAAAGACGACACTGTCGATGAGTCAGAAAAACCGATGGAAACCTGCCGCACACATGTTTGCCAGTGAAGCCACGATACAGAACTCCCTGAGTTTTGCTCCAAAAAATTACACAAATCTAATTCACTCTGCGTATGAATAACTAGAAGGTCTTCCAACATATAAGCAAACCTACACTTTTCTTTAAATTTACTGTCACAGAATTGTCACGAATGCGTAGCGTTATTCTCTTTTTCAAACGTCCTATTTGCCACAAAAATAGAAATAAAACATAATAGAGTCAAATATATGGATCGAGAAATTAACTGCCTAAATTGCCAACACCACTATATCACATGGGATAAAGCCTCCCCCAAAGGATGTAAACTTTATAAATTCAAATCCAGGGAGCTTCCGTCACTAGTTGTACAAAGAAACTCCGGAGCCCTCTGCATGGGATTCAAACCTAAATCTTCTATCAAAAAAACACCCACTTAAAAAGTCCCTAATCTTCGACATCACTATTATCAAACTTTAAGGCAACAGAGTTAATACAATAACGCTGCCCCGTAGGCTCAGGACCATCATCAAAAACATGCCCCAAATGAGAGTCACAGCGAGCACATAAAACCTCTGTTCTTTTACGAAATAAAGAATTATCTGGAGCTGTTGCTACTTCATTTAGCCCAGCAGGCCGTGAAAAACTCGGCCAACCAGTACCTGAATCAAACTTATGATCAGATTGAAATAACTCCAGTCCACAACATTTACATTTATAAACACCTGATCTTTTATTACTATGATACTCATTCATAAAAGGCTTCTCCGTACCTTTCTTACGACACACACGATACTCTTCTTTATTTAAAAGTTCTTTCCAATAAGATTTTGGCTGATTTTTCCAATTCATAATTATTCACTCCTTTTTACCTTATCTACATTATAGAGTGTCATTGATCTACTAAACATTACACATGACTTTAAAACAAATTAAATATACGATCAGATGAAAGAGGTTCAATATGTCAACGATTTTCATCATTATTATCGGTGCCACTTTTTTTAGCTTTCTCATTTTTGGAGCCTTTGTTGCTCTAGCCCCTGAATGGGTGGGAATTGCAGGCAAAAAATCTCAAGAAATTGATCAAGACCACCGCAATAAAACTCCAGAAACTTCTCATCACAAAAATCTTTAAACTTAGCTAAGATGCCTCTTTACTATCTCTCGCACCAAGTAACTCAACAAGCCTATTGCCAATCTGATCTAAGTGCTGAACTTCACAAACAGCTCCAATTTCATACGCAGCCCGTGGCATACCATAGACAACACAAGATTCCTCACTTTGGGAAATTGTGTAAAACCCTTTATTTTTTAACTCCAGTAACCCTTTAGCCCCATCCTTCCCCATTCCTGTCAAAATAACACCTGTCATTTTTCCAGAAAAATTCTCTCGAATAGATTCAAATAAATAATCCACAGAAGGCTTATGGCGATTCATCTTGGGGCTATCATTAATATCCAAATAAAATTCACCTTCACCTTTGCCTTTTCTTATTCCCATTTGCTTACCACCAGGAGCAATATACACAACTCCTGACTGAATTCTTTCGCCTTCCTCACCTTCCTTCACAGCAAAAGGGCATAAACGATCTAATCTCTCAGCCAATGCCTTAGAAAAATGCTCTGGAATATGTTGAACAATCAAAATAGGAGGAATCTGATTCGGCAACTTCACTAATACATCCTTAATAGCTTCAGTCCCTCCTGTAGAAGCCCCAATACAAATCCAATGAGATGTATCTAAAACAGATGGCTTTTTCTCCCCGTAGCGTTCATTGTTTTTTAAACATACCTGTGATTTTGCCGCAACTTTCACTTTATTCACAATCATAGGGCCTACCCTATCAATTTCCTCAACTGAAGGCTTATGTATATAGTCTAATGCTCCGTTTTCTAAAGCCTCTAAAACAAGTTCACTGTCTTTTTTACTTACAGATGACACCATCACTACAGATATTTGATAATCTAACGCTATTTTCTTTAAAATCCCCATTTCTTCTCTGCCCATTATATTTGTATCTAAAGTAATAACATCAGGGCGATTTTTTTTAACCATAGCTTCTACTTTTGAAAAGTCATCAGTTTCTCCCACAACCTTTAGCTTCGAGTTATTAAACAACTTCGTCAATAAGCCCCTTATCACCTTAGAAGACTCAACAACTAAAACAGCACTCTTAGCAGGCTCTTTTGTTATTTCAACTGAAGGCTTTCCCACTGCTTTTTTTAGCTTCATCTTGATGTCTTTCGTATACAAAAGCGCACTATAAGAGTCTAAACCTACTTGAGTAATAATATTGAACCCAAGTCCTCTTAGTTCATTTTCAATCATTTTATTATTTACAGGGGGACCAATCAACTGAATGCTTTGCTTTAATAACCTTGTCCCATATTGTTCTAATAAAAATGGAATAATATTACTTAAAGGCTTTATCTTTTTCACATCAATTTCCACACAAATCATTTCTAAGTAACTTTGAAAAATAATTAAACAACTTGTTCTCTCATCCAAAAGTAATATTTCACCTTGTTCAGAAGTCAAAATTTGGCCATTCACAAAGGGGATATTATTTATATTTTTATCAGCTTTCACCTTTCAACTCCCCTTTATCCACATTTCTGTCTCGAATAAAAAGCGATTCTGACATATAAGCAAAACTAGTATACGGGATAACGTCTGTAGCAACCACATCTTGTCCAATTATTTTTCGCAATCCTTCTTCTACCAATAAATGATGAAAAGGCAATTTAAGCACCTCGGAGTTCACTCTTTCTGTAGAAGATTGAAAAATCATAAGAGAAATTTCTGATTTTTTAAAAATTACTTTCTCCAAGTTTTTATCATTAACCAGGTATACAGTGTTTTCAAATTTCGACGGCGACGAGTCAATTACATGGCAATCAAAATTTTCAATTTCCTCCAAAGAAGTCGTACATATAATTAATGGAGCAAAAACCTTTTTTTGCCAAAACTTGATTAAAAATGAAATCTTGCTCATATCCTCTTTTTCTGCGAAGAGAATTCTTACCTTATTTTTTGTACTCAAACTTTCCGTACTTAAAGTTTTTTCATATAAAAATTCTGAAGTAGGCTTTAACACCTCTCTCTTTTTTCTATTTTGATAAGCCATTTTTAATTTATTACTCAACTCCTCAATACTCTCCACAATATTACCACTAAAGGGTTTTTCGACAAAATCGGTAGCCCCTAAATCCATAATCTCACTAGAAGTACTCTTGTCACTAACTTTCACAGAAGAAAAAATAACCACTGGTATATGCGCTTCATCATGATATGTCTTCATATACTCTACACCACCCATCCCTTCCATATGAATATCTAAAACCATAACATCAGCTTCTCTGTTTTTTAGCCAATTATGAGCCTCTCTTCCATCATGTACGCCTCCTACTAGCTCAAACTCGCCATTTAATTCCAAAAGACTTTTCACGATCCCTTGTATTGCCAAGCTATCATCTACACATAAAACACGAATAGCTCTCTTATCTTTATTTAATTTAACAACCTTTTTCTCATCAGGAAGATCCTTGATATACACTGAAGAATTCACTGCCTTCAAAGGTAAACCTACGCCTGTTAGACTTTCTGAAAGACCAACAAAACAATAACCATGGTCATAGAGAGATTTCATCAAATTACGGGTCACATCTACGATCGTTTGAGAATCAAAATAAATAAACACATTACGACACCAAATAAGGTCAAAAGGTTCAGATAAAACCTTTGTATCTAAATCAAGTAAACTCATTACCTCAAAATGAGTTTTCTCTTTTATGAAATCCTTAATCCTTACGTAATCAGATAACTTGCCTTTCCCTTTTAACCAATTACCAGACAAGTAGTTAATCGGAATATCTTTTACACTTTTAACGCTATACAGCCCTTTATTAGCTATATCGATTGATTCATGATCAATATCTGTTCCTAATATCTTGTAACTAATTTCATCATTCACAGACAGCTCTCTCAAATGATACTCTAAAAACATAGCTAAGGAATACACTTCAGCACCATTACTACAAGCTGAAGACCAGATACGGATTTTTTTGTCAGCTCTCTTTCTTACCTTATCAATCAATACCTTTAAAGCAATATCTCTTAAAAATTCAAACTGTGAGAACTCTCGAAAAAAATAGGTGTGATGAGTTGTCAAAAGAGACAGAAGCTTCTTCGTCTCTATTTTTTTATTGTCATAAAAATAATCAAGATAACCTTTCTCAGTCGAGATATTTAACTGCCCCATTCGACTACGCATGCGACTATTAACCATACTTTCTTGTTTCTCACCCAATTGAACTCCTGAAATTTCTAATATAATTTCAGAAACTTTGTCCAACAGAACTCTACGATAAGATGGTAAATGAGATTTCTTGCTCATACTAAAACCTTTAAGCAGCTAACGGAGTGTTTTTCTGTAGAATCTCATGATCCTCCAAACTTAAAGCCCTTTCTATATCCAAAAATAAAATAAGCTCATTATCTCGACGATAAATAGAAGTAATATAATCAGGCCCTATCTTACTCTCAATTTCTGGTCTAGGAACCATTTCATCTGCATTAGGGTTTAAAACCTGATCAACAGAGTCAACAACAACTCCCAAAACAAAATCTTTTAAATCACAAATGATAACAGCAGTTTCATCTCCAGCATTCGCTTTAATATTAAATTTGGTCCGAAGATCTATAACCGAAATAACTTGCCCTCGTAAATTCACAATTCCAATGAAATGCTCAGGAGTAAAAGGAACAGGGGTGCACTCTGGCAAAGCAATGACTTCTTTAACTGAAAGTAGAGGTATCGCATAATACTCTGTTCCCAAAGAAAAACTTAAATAGCGCTCGTTTGTTTTTTCAGTACGTTCTTCATTCATGCAACTTCCCTCTCTATTTGATCTAATTGGCTATCATCTGTACTCATAGATTTTTCTTGTTTCCCTTTGACCAACTCTTCTAATTCTAAAATTAAAGCCGGCTTACCATCTCCTAATATAGTACTACCACTAAAGCCCTTAAGAGAATTAACCTCATCACCTAGCTTTTTAATAACAACTTGATTTTGTCCAATAATGTCATCAACAACAACAGCAAACTTCCCATTGTTACCTGCAACTACAAGAGCTAACAAAATAGACTCTTTATCTTCTTTTAATTCTTCTTCTAACAAATCTGACAAACAATAAAGAGGCAAATTCTCATCTCGTAAAAGCAAAACTTTTCCTATACCACTAATTTGACGGATATTTTTATTTTCTAGACGAACCGTCTCACTCACTTGCGATAATGGAACAACAAAACGCTCTTCATCTAAACGAATAACCATGCCTTCAATAATAGATAGAGTTAATGGCAATTCAATTTTAAACATGGTCCCCTCACCAACCCGGGAGTCTATTACAATATTTCCAGATAAAGCCTGAATATTCGTATGGACAACATCCATGCCTACTCCTCTTCCAGAAACATCTGTCACCACTTCTTTTGTAGAGAATCCAGGATGAAAAATTAAATTTTGCGCCTCTTTATCTGGTAACTTTGCCCCTTTTTCTAAAATACCTTTCTCAATAGCAATATTTATGATTTTCTGAGGATCAATCCCTCCTCCATCATCCTCAACTTCAATAAAAAGTTTGCCTCCACTTTGGTAAGCACTCAGTAAAATACGACCTTCAGCACTCTTACCACACTCCAATCTTTTTTCCTGAGACTCAATACCATGATCCACACTATTTCTGATCAAGTGCACTAACGGATCATTAATCATTTCCAAAACT
Organism: Armandia brevis; assembly: GCA_035585475.1. Classification (NCBI taxonomy): domain Eukaryota; kingdom Metazoa; phylum Annelida; class Polychaeta; family Opheliidae; genus Armandia; species Armandia brevis. The sequence goes on along the minus strand of JAXGGS010055548.1, from coordinate 63,945 downwards.
GTTTTATCTAGCTCCGTCTCTACTCCCTTAAGAGTTATGTCGACAAGCTTTCCTGTCTCTCGAGAGGTGTCTCTAACAATTCTCTGCATCTTTTGAAAAGCATTCTTAATTGGTAACATCCGTAGTCCCATAGATATATCTTGAACTTCTTTTCCAACTTTCTCTAATTGATGAGTCGTCTTTTTTAAGAGCAATGAATCTATGTCTCGAGTTTGCTCAATCAAAACACTATGCAAAATTGTCATCTCTCCTACGGAGTTAATCAACTCCTCTAGTCTTACTAAGCTAATACGTATACTTTCATCTATAACCTTAGGCTTCCCCTTGGCATTTACTGCCTGAGGCAGCTTATTAGGGACCTCTTGCTCTTCTTTCTTGTCTAGAAAAATTTTCCCAGCATCTTCTAAGAGAGCTTTGGCATTAGAAATGTCTTTTTTATTTTTTGACTTATTCACAATCTCTTCTAAAAGAAGACCGCTATCTATTGGAGCTGAAAAATCTTCCTTCAAAACTGTGATCATTGTTCGCAAGTGATCATTACAACGAAATAATAAATCTACAATCTCTGCATCAACTGTAATTTCTCCTTTTTTAATTTTAATCAAAAAAGATTCTAATTCATGAGTAAAGCTACCCATATCTTCAAAACCAACAGCTTTAGCACTTCCTTTCAAGTTATGGGCTAAACGGAATATATGCTCAAGAGTCTCTCGATCATTTGGATCAGTTTCTAAAGCAAGAAAGCTCTGCTCTACGTCCTCAACTAATTGAAGGGCCTCATCAAGGAAATCATTTTTTAATTCTAATTCAAAATCATCCATGATTTCCTTTTCGGAATTATGAAATGATTTTTAGGCTAAGATATTGTTAAAATAGCTGTTCTTCTTCTAAATTCATTAATTCATCATCTGGACCTAGGCCTTCGTAACTTTCTTCCACATTAGTCGACCTATTAGTAAAATTACCAAAAAGAAACACCACGCCGAAAGAGACATAAGAAGAGATTCCTGATTTGCTACCCAAATCATCCCCTGCAAAATCCTCCCCTGTAGAGCTCAAATAGTGATACGACAGCCGAAAAGACAACGCTCCTTCCAAAATAATAAAGGGAATATCTACATAAGCACTTGGGGCAATAGCTATAAACCTCTGATAAGTAGCTCCATTTTTTTCAGAAGAAAAAAAATTAACAGAAGACTCCCCTGTACCTAGGCCCAGGTCAAAGCCTCCGTGAATATAACGACCCCGTAAGACTCGATATCCAACCATAACATATGTTTGATAAGCTCGTAGTTTCAAATCTCTATTTGATTTATTCCACCTAGAGTCAGTTTCATATATATGGCCCATCATTCCCAATCTCAGATGATTGGGTAATTGATAAGTATACTGAATAAAAGAAGTGTTATATTCCTTATTAGGAGCCTTAACAGGAAAACCAAATTCCAATCTTAATTTATCGTAAAGAGGCGGATGAAAGCTAGAATACCCAAGACCAATGCCAAAAGCATGGTAAGTTTGTTTCTTCTCTAACTCCAATTTCGAAGATGAATATGAAGAAATAGAAAGCAGGAAAAATAAAAAAAATAACGCCTGCCTTACTTGCCGCATAACTAAGTCCTCTTAAAAATTTTAACGCTAATTTCTTTATCGACAAAATAAGTATTAGATTGAATCTATATAAAATCTAAATGTAAGACCAATATAAACCCCTCCTAAATCAATCGTCCTGCTAGACCCGCCGTCATTCAAAACAACATCTCCTTCAGACACAGAGCCTAAAAAAGTTGCTGATTCCTTACCATGTTTAAATTTATCTACTTTTAATAAACGATATCCCAATTCCAAAGCCAAAGTTGCAGTATCTGAAAAAAGACTCTCATACCCCAAAGAAATATCTCCTAAAATACTTTCTCCTTTTCCCTGCTCCGCAAAGGACACTAATCCCAAGTCTGACTGACCTTGGGAAGTAAGAGTATAACTATTATCAAGAGTCACACTGGACCAACCGCCAGACAAGGAAAGGTACCAACGAGACTGAGTACTTTTCGACAAATAAAAATCTATCCCTACCTTAGCCCCAAGGCCTAATACTACACTATCCAAAGCATATAACTCTTGATCAGAAGAATTTTTAACAGACATCCCTCGGATAGATTGAGAACGAATGCCTTCTAAACCAAGACGCAAGCTTGCAACGTTATAGTTAGTAAGAAATCCAAACTCTATACCGTAATTTTTATTTACCGAGTTAACAAAGTCATAATTCCCTGAAGAAGAGGAGAATGCAGTTTGTCCAACTTGAGATGAAGCCCCTGTGGCTCTCAAATAAGAAGCCCAATTCTCAAATTTAAAATCAAAAACTCGAGCTTCACATAGTAGCGAATTAAATATAACTACAACGATCAACAAAAATGAAAATTTCATTTAAGCTCCAAACGACTTTGTTGAATCAAAACAACCGAACAAGATGCCTTAGCAACAATTTTATCATAATCTGTTCCAAAAAAACGATCACGAATAGACTCTACGGGATGGACTCCTAACACAAGTAAGTCATATTCTGAGGCCTCAGCAAGAAGAACTTCCACTTCCTTCTTGCCTTTCAATATTTGCTGAGAAGACCCTGGATAGCGATCACAAATTTTATTCAATAAATCTATATTAGCCTGAACTTGTCCACTACATGATTTACCAGTCACACAAGCAACAAAAGAAATATTAGCTCCATGAACTGACGCCAAATGCTCAGCCGTTTCTGAGACAAAGTCATTATCATTATCCAAATGTAAAACCACCATGATTTTTTTTATGTAACGAATTCCCGCGTCTCTAAATACAGCTACATGACAAGACAAATGGTCACGTAACCAACCTATTTGGTTATTTAAAGTAAAAGTCCCATTGGTTTTCCCTCCCCACTCTTTAACCAGCCACTGACAATGAAAACTCTGGGTAATATCATATACAGACTTCAAAAGATCATGAGATACTACTGGATCAAATTTCACTTCCTTGCCCTTAACAAGGGCCATAGCTTCAATTCTCCTCCTCAGAGAGCGCGTAAACGCAGACTCTTGTGACATATCATCCAAATCCGTTTGCTCTGGAACTTCACATAATTGAGTCACTTCTAATTTATCTTCTCCCCCTAGAGCCATACCCATTTCAACGACCATCTCTGGAGAACGCTCATCTCCGAACAAGGCAACAACAGTATTTGTATCTTTAGACACTGCCTGTAGCTCGGGTAATTCATTGTCTATTTCCACTACTGACTGCACCATTAACTCTGTTCGCTTACCTCGAATACCCAAAACCCCTAATCGAGTAGATCTTTTACGGCTATAAAAGAAAAAAAGTAAAACCCCAGGGATAGCAATAGATAATAAAGCTGGAATCACAACAATTCCCATAGCCAATAACAAAAGAATACCACTCAGAACACCAAAAATTTGCACCCAAGGATAAAAAGGAGAGTAATACTGAGGTTTGTACCACTGAACTCGTAGCTCTCTTAAAACGATCACCGCTACATTTTCAACCATATAAATCATCAGCATAAAAACACTAGCTAATTTTGCAATCTTTCCCACGTCTAAGAACAGCACCGCAACACCAATGATAATGCTTGAAACCAAAATACTAACTACAGGGGTTAAGTACTTCTGGTTTAACGATCCAAAAGCACTGGGCAAAAGATGATCTCTTCCCATAGCAAAAGGAAATCGAGATGCAGCCAAAAGTCCTGCATTAGCCATAGAAACCATTGTTACAACAGCTAAAACAGCTGCCACCAAACCTAAAGTTTCTCCACCTACTTTTTCAGCCAAAGAATAAACTGGCTTTAAATTGTAAGAAAGCTCTGCCATTGACAACTGCCCAGCCATCACAAAATTCAAACCACAATAAACAATTGTCACCAAAAACAATGATGTCAAAATTCCCCTTGGCAAATTCTTTTCAGGGTTCTTCACTTCACCAGCAATAGCTGCGACTTTTGTTACCCCTGCAAAAGCAACAAAGACCAATGAAGTTGCTTCGACTAGCCCTAACTGTCCGTTAGGCAAAAAGTTGTTAAAATTCGAGTAGTTAAAATCAACTATGGAAGCGATACTTAAACCCACAATACCGGATAAACTCAAAGCAACGACTGCCATCACAGCACTACTTACCTTTCCAACACCTAACAAATTCAACAAAGTAATAGCTATCAATAGCAATGTCGCTGTTGGTACCAGAGGAACATTGGCCAAAACAGATAAATAAGCTCCAAAGCCAACAAGAGCAAAAGCACTCTTTAGCAATAAAGATAGGCATAGACCTAAACCCGCTACGGTTCCGGCCAAAGGCCCAAAAGTTCTCTCAATATACACATATGTACCTCCAGATGAAGGCATAGCTGTTGCTAACTCTGACTTTGATAAAGCTGCCGGCAGCACACATAAAGCCGCTAATAGATAAGCTAACCAGGCAGAGGGCCCTGTTTGTGCCGCCACAATACCAGGAAGTACAAATATACCACTACCTAACATTGCACTAATACTAATAGCGACAACTGCCCCAAAACCTAAACGACGTTCTAACTTTTTTAATCCCGAACTTTTTCCCATTCAAAAAGCATAGCAAATGGCCAACCTATTTGCCAAGAGTTCCCCAACGAAAAAAGGATGGCCTTAAACCATCCTTTTCCTATAAATAATAGATATTTCTGTCAAAAACTCTACTGCTTGTACTCCGGATGAGCCGAGTAAAACAGAGTATTCAATAAAGACGCCCCATTATAGAGAGTCCCATAAGACCTCTCCAAGGACCCTCCAGATACGATCTTTGACATTGATTCTGGAACCCCGACCTTTCCTGACAAAAGAAATCTCTGTACAAATGCGAGAATGGGATAAGAACTCGCCAATCTTTCATTCACTACACGACGACCCTCAATTATCTTACTCAACTCATAAGCAGGATATTGCTGAGCTAATTGGTCTAATTGCGCCGAATTCTGCATTAGATTATTTATATAATCCACCACCACTCCAGCGTCCTTAAAACCCACCAAATCAGGCAAAGCCTCCAACTCACTCCCCAATGCTTTAATTGCATTATCATACTCTTTTACAGCTGTCTTGTACTCCTCACTCTCCTCTTCCCCCTCTTTCGGAGTTACTTGATACTTCTTAATTGCTGCAGTGATAACATTAACCAAAGCCACATCAAGAGTCTCGTTCTCAATTAAATCACGAACAACACTCGCTTTTTGAATAACAATATCACCAACTGTCCCCTCTCCTAAAGCATAGTAATTAATTGCTGTCGCACTATTAAGATTCGTTCCTAATTGAACAATCGAGGCTCTTCCCTCTGGTTTTCCTCCTAATTCAGACCCTACACGAAAAAGAGCAGACAAATTATCAGCCTCTTCTAGTGTAGCCGTATCTAGATTAAGTATAGAACCCAATATAGCGTAAAACCTCAAAGCCTCTGTTGTTTTAGACTGATACTCTGGTCCCAATGGAACAGGAAAACCACCCTGGCTTAAAGTCTCTGGCTGGATATTGTCCTGTAACACCATGTTCAGAGTACTTAATGTAGGTAATTGCAATGGAGACTGCACTTGTTCACGAAATAGAATTCTCTCAAAATCAGGATAAGAAATTCTCAACGAAGCCTGCTCATACTTAGGAATTCCCAATGATCTTTGCGTCAAAACAATGAGAGCTACAATTTTATCGAATTCCACACCACGAATGGCCAAACGATCATCACCATTACCTAATAGTCGATCTTGTAAAGATTTTTTCTCTATCACTGCAAATTCAGTCGTCTCATCTTCTTTCTTAAATCCAACAACCGAAAAACGATCAGATGTTTGATTATCAGAAGAAAATGTATCTGGTGCCTTAATCACATTATTCAGGAAAAACATCCCTGTCACACTCGCTTGAACCATACTACCAACATCTTCCACTCCCCCAAAGATGGCATGGTAAATCGTATCGTCCATGAACTGCCTCACAGCTGTAAAGCTACGAAATAGTCGAGCAACATAACTACCAATATTATAGTAATAAAAATTCAACTTATTTACAGGGAAGTTTCTATAAGTATAAAGAGCCTTGTAATACTCAATCTGATCTTCCACAATCTCTTTTGGAGTCGTCCCTATATCATGACGATTACAAGTAGGATTTTCAAATACATCTTCATCAGAACAGTATCTATACCTCTTCATAGGCACAACAAACAACTGTGACATATTTAAGTTAGTCCAATTTTCTACTCTAGCAAAAGCTTGTACATCCTCAATCGAAGCCAATAAAGTCCCCTCTTCTGTCAACTTAACAGCCAACCCTAAAGGATACCCCTCAATGCTATAAGTGAAAGTTCCCTCTCCTCTTGGGTAAAGTCGTCCAGGAGCCCCTTCCATATTCAACTCAAGCATTCCTGTATAAGCAGCACGAAGAGTAAAAACATCTTGAGGGCCCACACCATCGTATTCATGCATGTTATCAGGAATATAATCCATAATAGAAGAGTAATTACGACTGGTTTCCTCTGTACCAAATTTCCAGTTGGCCTTATCGTAAGAACCCCAAAAGTTATGACGTAAACCGAAGGAGTGACCTAGCTCATGCGACAACGTGGTTGCATAAGCATAAACAAGTAAGTCATCGTCATTACCATCCAAAATAAAGTCATCATTCGCCTTTAATTCTATCTTCTCAGCAATTTGATGACTACCACTTAAACGCCCCATCACTTCATTGACGAAACCTTGCAAAGAAACCTCTGCTTGCAATCTAGCATATTGCTCTGCAGTTAATTGAGTTTTATAAACCTCTAATACAGTCTCGTTAACAATTTGCTCCATAGATTGAGCATCAAGCAATGATTTGCTTTCTACCGCTCTTTCCAAAATCTTTTGCATCATAGAAAGTTGACGATTCTCATAAATAGTGTCTTTTGCTTTTACTAAAGACTCTGTTAAATGCCTAAAGTGACCTCTCTTAATACTATTCACTAAAGGCTCTAAAGACTTCTTCCCAACGGCGCTCACATCTAACTGAGGCGCTAGTTTTTTCATGTCAAAAGCCGAAACTGATAATTCTAACTCTTGTCTATTAAAATTTGTTGGCGGTTGAGTAAAGCTTGGTAGCTGTAGCACTTCCGGAATCGGACCCATTGATTTTTGATCAAGATTCTTATTTTGCTTAGCCTTTTCTTCAGCCTCAGAAATAAGAGTCTCACGAACTCTTTTATAATCGCTTTTCGCTTTAGCGATAATTTTCAAATACTCCACACTTGACTTGATATTACCACCGTAGACAATAACATCAGAGGCCTCAATAATACCCGAGCTAGGATTAGCACTTGGACCACCTATCCCTAAAACACCACTAGCAAAAGTTTTTTCAACGTAATAAATATAGTTTTTATCTAAATCTCCTAGATGACCATCTACGACGTCGTCACCTTCAACTAAGAGCTTAACATAATCTCCAGACCTCTGTAATTCAGTTCCACCAAAGGCCTTATGGAAAGCTTGGTTCCAATCATCAACTACTCTTCGTGTCGACTGAATCAACTTCGCTCGTAAAGCTCCAGACTTGGGAATTCCACCCAAAACATAAGTCACAACTTTACCATTACGGAAATCACGTAACATCGGCAGAGGCTTTTCAGTATCAGTCGTACCAAAATTCCCAAAAGCATTAGGCACTTGTTTACTAAAAGTAAAAATACCAAAACCTAAAAGTTTTTGAATATTATAAGGCAACTCTAAAATTGGGCTCTCATCTTTAGGAACTTGATATTCTTTAAAACTCACCCTTTCCTTGAAAGCAAAAACAGCTTGAGAACGATAGAAATAAGATCCAAAAGTACTAGAAAGATAACGACTAGAACACCCTGCACCAGGATTTAAAGCCCTTACGCTTTCCACACTAAAATTAAGAACCCCGCTTGAAAGCCTCATATCAACATCTGTAACTGCTTTAGATGAAGACCCAACGAAGCAACTACCCACATAGTAATAATTTAACGGTGATGCCACATCAGGAATCGTGTTTCTTGTCCAATCAAAAACAGCAATGGCTCCGGCTTCATCAAAAGTTGCTGCTTTATAAACTGGCTTCTCTAAAGACTCTCCTTGGGAGTTTGTGTATTCTACTGTTAAATAACTAACTGGAATAGACAGAAGCTCTTCTTGATCCAACAAAGTATTACCAATACTCGGACGTAATGGCTGAGCTCTCTGCACTATCATTCTTTCTTTTTCAAAACGAAACTTCACAATCTCTAAAGGCCCTTGAGACCCTGGAAATGTCACAGGAAAGTTATTCGGCGTGTCCTCTAAGGTTCTTCTGTAGAGATACTGTTTCCCTTGAACTGCTGAAACTAAAATCGTACGAGAGGGATCTAAAGTATTCGCTACCTGAATCTCATTCACCTGAGGCTTTTTATTAATTTTAATCAATTTACCAATAGAACGATCTGCTTCACTTTTATAAACAACTCGATCTGAAGCGATACCTTTTTCATCTTTTGATAATTCGGCATTTACAAACTGAACACCTACTTGTGAATGAACAACAAGAACACAATTCTCCTTTTGTCCCTGAGGAAGCTGCTCTAAAACTTCAACTCCACAGGTCATAACGTCCTTGTTCGCTTGCAGACGAAGAGCTTCTCTTTGCTCCTCTGTTAAAGCAGACGTTTTTGTCACTTTATATAAAAATAATGACTCATCATCTAATTGGATATAAACTAAACTATCCTTATTCATGTTTATAGAGATATCAATTAAGCTAGCTAATTCACTTCTAGATACAACTTGTTTATTGATGCGGTCTTTTAAGAAAACACGATTTTTATCATCAAAACTAGCAGTGACCAACAGCCGAGAAGAAACAGTCAAAGAAACTTGTACATGAGTTGCTCGATCAAAAGGCACTTGATCTAAAAGCTCTAAAGAGCTCGTTAACTCACCCAAATTATTTTTCACTCGCTTAAGAGTGCCGTACTTTCTTATTCCATATTTAAAAATTGGGACTAAAAGCTTCCCATCTTCTTTAACTGCCAACTGCTGCTCTTCAACAGTCAATTCTTTGTCACTTTTAGCTACTTTATAAGCTGTTAAAAATTTCTCATCTACTTTGAGAGTCACACGATATTGAGACGAAGGCTGAGAAACTAGGTTGAAATCAGCAAACATAGGTCGCAATCTTTTAGGAGCCTCCACCCCTGATAACGAAAGCTTCTGCATTTCCCCAAAACTTCTTAACTTTTCAGCTTTAGACAACTTATGTTGAGACGCTCCCGCTGTTTGTACAGAAATTTCACTCCCGTCTAATTCAGCGATAGAGAAAATATCCCTTTTAATCTGTTCAGGTAGAGTTGGAGTTCTTTCTTGTGTACAACCAACAATCATAAAAACAGAGAGTAATAATACTCCAAGAGAATACGAAGAGTTTAACCTCTTACAATTACGCAAATTAAACATTGAAACCTCCCCTTCACTGCTAGTAGTTTTTAATTTCATATCGTCCCTCTTCTTTTTGACTTAATTCCCTAATCAATATGTATGTGTAACAGACATATTAACAGATGATCGATCTTTATCATAAAACTGCACGCCGGATGACTCTCCATCCACCTTCAAAGTACTTCCACCATTCTCATGTCCCATAGAAATATTCCAAGAAGAAGCCGCTTGATAGGAAATAGATTGCCCTATTGAGAAACCTGAAAAAACATTCCCTAAATAATTAAAAGAACTACTCAAAGAAGTCGACGCTCCAATAGACCACTTTTTTGCCAACTCATAACTCAATGAAAGATTATTCGAAGCACTCCAAAGACGATTAATTCGACCATCTCGCGCTGTCTTGTAACTATGGAAGTTACGATTCAAACCAAAACTATAAAATAATCCCCAACGGCCTAAATTTACCTCTTTCCCTGGAGCTATATTTAAAGAAATTCCCAATGACCCCAAATAGGACTCTTGATTTCTTCTATCAGCATTAACAGGCAAACTGACGTTCAAGCGCAAAGAACGATTTACATAATCACCTTTCAACGCTGGCAAATGTAAACGTAATTGCCCCAAAGCCAACTGAGCCTCTTTCTCCTTACCATAGGACTGAGTACCCACAAATAATGACGAAACAGAAAGTTTCTTAGACCACCTATAGCTAGGAACAAAAACTAGCTGTCCTGCCTCATAGTAGGTCCCATCTTGTTGATCTACTAAAGCGCGGTTATGTGTATAAACAGTCGTTAAGTAAAATTTTCTTTTCTTAGATTTGGTCGAAGTCTTACCGCCCTCTTCCAGTTCATTCAGAGATATAGCCATGGCTTGTGCCGAAATAAACACACATAGCAACACTCCAACGCTCTGTTTTAAAATTTTTGCTTTCTGATTCAACACGCTAATTAATTCCTCGCAAAGTTAGTAGGAACTTATCCCATCTATCTACACAAAATTCAAATTTTATTACTTGTCGAATCAGGTAGATAACTTTTTCATTCAAGTCATTTGTGCAGAGAAGATGCCATGTTTTCAATGTCATTTTGCCTAAAAACATCTTTGTTTTCACATTTTTTGAATAAAAAACACCCCTATAAAGTGTTTTTATGATCAGACCCATAAGAGAATCTTTTAAATTCCAGTGTCAAAATTTCCTAAAAAAACAAAGGAATTATAAAAAATACCTGGTAATTTTTACAAAAAAAAAGGAGAGCCTTAGCTCTCCTTTTTCTAAAATACTGTTTTAAAAACTATTCACAAATTGCTTTACCGAACTTCAATGACCACTGATCTAAAGTTCCTCTGTCACCCCAGCCATCATCAACAACCAGCAGCTTCCAAGCCCCTGCCACTTCTACATCAATAATTGGAACTTCAACATCCAACTCAAGATTGTCAGTGCTTCCACCTTCTTTCTTGTAAACAATTGTTTCTTCCCCTGCAGGAGAGACTAATGTCACAGTCAAGTCACCAATGTAAGAATGAGTAAACTTAGCTTTTAGCTGAGCATAAGCAAAGTCTCCATCTTCTTCAACAGCCATTTCTCTTGAAATTCCATCCTTATCTTTACTAGGGATTTTTACAGTCTCCACCTCTTCATAAGAGTTCGATTCTACAATTTGTCCCAGCCTTCTCTTAGTTGTCTGCTGACGAACATTGCCACCCAAGATCATGCTCACCTTCAATTCAATGAACTGACCACAAGTTGCATCTTCGTTGATCTTAACTTCAAAAGGACTTTGTTGCTCAGTTGTGGAACCTGCCGCCACATCAACATACTGAGACTCCCCTTTAATTACTTCAACAGCTTCACTAGAAGTTTGCAAACGAGCATCTACTGATTCAAAATCTTTTAAAGTTCCATTTACCATAGAAGAGCTCACAGCAAAAGTCTCACCTGGCTGGATGAAATCATCATCATTTCCTATTAACTGACTCCAAACAACATCAGTCAAATTAACCTGAACAGTACGCAAAGGCTTAAACCAACAACGAGGACGATTACCTAAAGGGTAAAAAGCTGCTCTTGAGCAAGCATTGTTTCCAGCTACCTCTTCAGCCCCCTCTGAGCTCTGACCATCAGCATGACCTCTACCTGGAATTACAGTTGAATCAAACTGCGCATCACAACGAGCACCTTCAAAATATGTATCTAATCGGCATTGAGCTGCCGGGTGACTATCACTCGTACGAGAAACTTGATTGTCATCCGCAGTTTCAAAACTAACGTTATCTCTACCACCTAAAGCCCCTAATAAAGAAGCCAAAGAATGCCCCCCCATTGCTGAACGATAGCAAAGGTTCTGCTCTTCTTCAGTAGCCCAAGCTGCATCACAACCATCTTTAGCTAAAGGATCAACTGTTTCACGGGCCAAACTATTTTCCTCAACCTGGTCCCCCCACATTTTCCTAGCACAAGACAAAGTGGCAAAATAATCTGATTGTCCTTCATTCGCAGCCCAATCCCCACCTCGGTTATAAAAAGGATAACCAGCTAAATGATGACCCAACTCATGACAAACAACTAAAGCGAAACCATCTGGAGTCGTCTCTGGTCTTCTTGCCAGACCACCATACATATTCACAGTCCAAGTCGAACCTGATTGCTGAGCACTTGCATTCACTGTTGAATTATCCCATAAACGATTAAACTTCAAAGTCGCCCCATGACTCTCAATAATAGGAGCATAAATCTTTACAGCTCGATCAATAATCTCGTTAAAAACCTCTTCTGTCACATTCACATTCAGTGCATGTATATTATCTTGTAAATGTAAATCGTTCGGCGGCAAAATCGTCGCCAAGGTGACTGATCCACTTAATAATAAAGCAGATACTGTTGCTAATTTAAACCCCATTTTCCCCTCCAATGGTACGAAAGAATAGACACTTATAATTGCTTATTCTCGGTTTATCTCGACTTCCTTATCGTTCAAGAACTATTGAATCACGGGAGACCGGCAATTGGGATGTGATAACCCTCGTTAGCTCCCTTAACAGGACCTAAGTCAAGTACGCTATTAAATGTATCTATCCTAGCTAAAACATTTGCTTATTTTAATAACTCACCCCCCTCCGAAGTCCACTCTATTTAAGTAATTGCAAGGGACTCGAAGAGCTTTTCTCTAGCCAGAGAATATCCAAAAAGTGTTAAATAAATTTAATGCTTAGAACTAGACTTTATGAATTCCTCACATCAAATGACATTCGTTTTAATTCTTCACCATTTACTAAAATAGCTAATTGATGCTGACCAGAATAATGACGACGAGTTGTTTTATTTTTAAAAGAATATTTTTTAGAGAAAAAGCTCTCTCCTGGAGAGAGAATGCTCTCTGTAACATGAAACACTTTCGGCTTTCTCTTTCCATTATTTTTCATAAAGAAAATCTGAAATTCTACTCTTAACTTTTTCTCCATTTTATTCTCATTTACAAGAGTAAAGTTAAAAAATAAATCTTCTCCTAATGATAGCTGAGTTTCAGACAAAGAAAACTTCTTTACACGAACACCCCTAGGTGCACTCATACCAAAAAGAGCCAAAGCTTTTTTGTTACCACTTTTCAACAATGTGCGACACCCTCTCTTCACAATCCAATTTGTCAATAAATGACCCCCATGCCACTCCTTGCATAAATTCAAAACTAAATTAGGATGATCCTTAGAGATATCATTTAAATTGTTAGCCACGCTTTTACGTACATACAAAGAAGGGTCTTCTTTCAATTTTTCTAAAATAGGAATAATTGCATAAGGGTCAATTTTAAAAACAGAAAGGGCTTTACCCCAAGGCAATCTAGGCCTACACCCTTCGCTGGCTAAGCGCCTCACATGCTCATTTTTATGCGCAGACCAGCGGAGCATTTTTTTCATTAACCTATCTGGGTCTTGTAAAATAAAAGGACGTACAGCAAATTCTGATGTCGAGTACCTAGTAAAAAACTCCAAAGCCTTTAATGACGTCGACCAATCCTTCTTATCCTGGCCATAGACTTCTACAAAATCAGGAAAAATAACTCCCTCAAATCGCCCTTCAAAAACAGGGGCGACTTTATATAAAGTAGCTATCGCCTCTTTATACGAACTAGGTAAGAACTCGCCCATAATGACCGTCACATGACGCATTCTTTGCTTAAGCTCCAAATCCTTCCACTGACGATTCAAAATTCTTCGACGAAAAAAATCTTTGGAAAAACCCGTACATTGAGACTCCAAACAACCTGAGAGTTCACCCACAAATTCTCGACTAAAAAAGGTTTCCTTCAACAGCTCAGCCATACAATTTGAATACAACTTATCAAAAACTTTCGCAATAAGTCATTTTTAGATGACACCAGTACAACAAATCCTTAATATCTTCTTTGTGTCACAGTCTCAACGGAGAATAACCTGAACTCGACTCCTTCGATAAAAAATGCACTGTCTCTCGCTCAAAAAGTCCTCCTTAAAGGAGGCCTTGCTATTTTATGCACCGCCGTGTTTCTCTCTATTGCGAATTCATCCATCGAAGGAGCGCTAGCACAGTTAGTTTCTACTGGCAGAGAAAACCTATTACTACTTTTTTCCCTTGGACTTTCCTCTTTGTTTATCGGAACTGTAGGCCCCTTGCTTGTGCTCACACTTATTCTCTTTCAAATATACAGACTTCATCACTCCCCTTTCATATCTCTCACTCAGTTCTGGGCTAATTATTTATCTCCAATGGTCATCGAATCCTTAAGAGTCCTAGGACAAACTCTATTTTGGTTCTTACTAGGCATCTTTCCAGGAGCTATTAAATACGTTCAATGGGCCCTAACGCCGTTCATCGTTGTTTTTGACCAAAAATACTCTCTAGGTAAAATCGATGCCCTAGAACATTCACATAAACTTCTTAAAGGATCCTGGTGGAAAGCAGCTGTCTTGCTTACCCTTCCTATCTCTATAGATTTCGCCTTCTCTGCCATTAATAACGAACAGAAACTCTCCCTTTTCAATACCCCTATTCTAAGCCTATCCGCCACTCTTCTTGTTACAATTACAGAAGTTTTTGCTTGCTCCTACTTCTTCCTTATCATCCATCATGAAAATTCAAAGGCAAAGCTGTGACAACAACAGACTCTCGCCCTATAGGAGTATTTGACTCAGGAGCTGGTGGCCTTACCGTCCTGAAAGAGCTTTGTCGCCATTTCCCTAAAGAATCTTTCATATATCTCGGAGACACAGCTCGCCTACCTTACGGCAGTAAGTCGTCTGACACTATTTTGAAGTACTCTCAACAAATTATATCTCGTCTTCAAGATATGAATGTTAAAGCCATTGTCATCGCTTGTAATTCAGCATCAACAGTACTCAAACACAAAACTCACTTCAATAACATCCCTATTTACAACGTGATTCAACCTGGAGCACAAACAGCCATCACACAATCTGAAGGTCTCCGCATTGGTGTCGTCGGAACCTACGCCACTATCAACAGCCAAGCATACACTAAAGAAATCCTTACTCTATGTCCCCAAGCAAAAATTTTTTCTCAAGCATGCCCTCTATGGGTTCCTCTAGCCGAAGAAGGCTGGAAAGAAGACCCTATTACTAACCTCATTGCCTACCGCTACTTACAACCTCTCATCGCAAAAAATATCGATACACTTATATTGGGGTGCACCCACTACTCCATTCTCAAATCAGCCATTGAGAGAGTTACAACCAGCAAAGTCCGACTCATAGACTCTGGAACCGCCATTTGCCAATGGCTCAAAAAAGATTTTGCTAATAATGAATTAAAAATAAATAACGAGACTTCACCTAAAACACAAATATTTTTAACTGATGTCAATCCACAGTTTTGTCAATTAGCTGAATACCTCCTTGGGTCCAATACCTTTGAGCAAATCTCTCATATTGATCTTTAAGAATACTTCACCACTTAACTGCCTAAACCACTTCTAAAAAATTTAAACAAAATAACGGACGACGAAACTCTACAAACAAAGTTACGCTTTTTTATAAAAGATACTCTTTAGGCAAATCGTGTAAGTTATAGGAACTAGCCATAGAAAAGCCGTAAGCTCCACTGTCAGCAATAGCTAACAAATCGCCTTCCTCTAATTGAGAAAATTCTCGATCTTTCCCCAACACATCTGATGATTCACAAATAGGACCTACCACATCATACACTAAAGATGATGCTCCTCTATTTTTTAAAGGCAAAATACGATGATAAGCCTGATATAAAGAAGGTCTCATTAAATGGTGCATCCCTGTATCCACAACTAGAAAGTTCTTATACTCTGATTGCTTAATATATTGTACTTCAGTAACTAAAATACCTGCACGCCCCACCAACCAACGCCCTGGTTCAATCATAATTTCACAACCTAAAGGAGACAAAAGGCGACTCACCATTTGACCGTACTGCCTTATAAGATCCCATTCACTTTGATTTTCATTTTCTTTGTAATCTATACCAACTCCACCACCCACATCAAAACGCTGTAAATTATAACCCGCAGACTGTAGCCCTCTATAAATAGGAATGGTCTTTTCTATAGCCTCACCAATGGACTGAATATTCAACAGCTGGGACCCAATGTGAATCGTCAATCCGACTAAATGAATCTCTTTTTCATAAGAGCGCAAAATCTCTCGAAGTTCTGGTAAAAAACCTACGTCCATACCAAACTTATTATCGCGAAACCCTGTTGTAATATATGGATGAGTCTCAGGGTTCACATCTGGATTTAAACGAAAAGCCACATTCACTTTTTTCCCTAGATGACGAGCTATCTGACCAACCCTTCGCAGCTCACTGGGACTTTCAACATTTAATTGTTTGATCTCTTTCTGCACTGCTAATTGAATTTCATCTTTGGTTTTGGCAACTCCCGAATAAATAATATGATCGTTAGAAATACCTGCGTTTAAGGCTGCCAGTATTTCTCCACCAGAAACAACATCCGCTCCTGCACCCAAAGAAGCGAACGTCTGAAGAACTTGCTCATTAGAGTTCGCCTTCACCGCATAGTGAGCACTCACAGGACATGAAAAACTCTCAACCAAAACTTGGTAACGTTCACGAATAAGTTTAGAATCATACAAATAAAATGGAGTCTTAAATGATTTATCCTTCTTCTTTTTGTTCTCAATAAATTCACATAGACTAATAGACAAACCCTGCTCATCACCAAATAATAAATGAGAAATATTTGTTTTCTCGTCTTGTTGATAAAACAAAGACATCTTAATTTTCCACTTTATCGAGATCAAACTCTCTATGCAAGGCTTCCGCAGCTTTAACCAAATTCTGGTCATCAATGACCACGCTAATTTTAATCTCAGAAGTTGTCACTAAATGAACTGGAATTTCAGCTTCACCTAATATATGAAAAAAACGAGCCGCAACACCAGGGTGATTCTTCATCCCCACACCCACTACAGATATTTTCGCTACATTTTTTAGAAAAGAAACTTCTAATTTCTGATTCACTATAAAGTCACTTAGTATCTTCTCAGTATTAATCTGATCTTCACCATGAATAGAAAAAGACAACCGAGGGCCTTTCTCTCCCATATGTTGAGTTATAATATCAACAACAACTCCTTTTTCAGATAAAGCCGTAAATAAATGTCCTAAAAACTTCTGATCTTTAGGAATTGGATATAAATTCACAATAAGTGTCGACGGATCATGAGTCACACTTGAGACTAATGGTTGTTCCAATATTTCCTCCTCTGGTAGAATCCACGTTCCTTCTCGATTTTCGAAAGATGAACGCACATGAATACGCACTCCATATTTAGCTGCTATCTCTACTGAGCGAGTATGCAATACTTTAGACCCTAAAGACGACATCTCCATCATTTCTTCAAATGATAAACGTTGAATCTCTCTCGCCTTCTTAACCAAACGCGGGTCAGCTGAGCAGACTTTTGGAACATCCGTATAAATCTCACAATCAGGCAATTTTAAAGCAGCTGACAAAGCTACAGCAGATGTATCAGAACCACCTCTCCCTAGAGTCGTGATCATGCTCTGTTCCGTCAACCCTTGAAAACCAGCGACAATAGGAATCACCCCCTGCTCAACCAAACCCATGATTTTTTGACTTTCAATATTCTTAATACGAGCTTTAGACGATAGAGAGTCTGTCTCCACTCCCAACTGAAATGCCAACAAAGGTTTTGAACGACACCCTCTCTTATGTAGAGCAATGGTCAAAAGAGAAATAGATATCTGCTCGCCTGTGGCCAAAAGCATATCATAGGCCTCTCCGCGATAATGAGTGTCGATTTGACTCGCCAGGGAAACTAAACGGTTTGTTTCTCCAGACATAGCCGATAAAACAACAATGGGAAACTCTCCCCTTTTCATGTCTTCTAATAAGCGATCAGCCACAGCCTCAATTCTTTCAATAGAACCAACAGAAGTTCCACCGAACTTCTTTACTGTTAGCTTTTGATTCTGTATATTCCTATTCATAATCACCACTATAACCCCTAGGATGCCTTGTGAAAAGCTTCATATTTGGTCACACACGTAATCATCTTCCTATTCCCGCCTATGAATTTGGCCATACAGGATCTCAAGTCCTTATTTTAGCCGGTGTCCACGGAGATGAATACGAAGGAGTCATCGCCGCACATGGTCTTCTCGATCATTTTTCTCAAGATTTCACATATAAACTACGCCTCACACTCGTTCCTGCTTTTAATCTCGACGGAGTTATAGCAAAAGAGAGAAAAAATGCATCAGGAGTGGATCTAAACCGTAACCTCCCTACATCTGACTGGTCACCGGAAGTCGCTTCTGAACGCTACTACCCAGGCATTGAAGCTAATAGTGAACCCGAAAATCAAGCTCTTGTAAGTTTTCTCGAAAAACAAAAGCCTCGTCTAATTATCTCCTTACACTCATGGAAACCTGTTTTAAATGTTAATGGTAAATGCCAGCAAGAAGCTGAAATAATCTCAAAACTCACCGGATATGAAATCACGGAAAGTATCGGCTACCCAACTCCAGGGTGCCTAGGCACTTATTCTGGACTGGAAAGAGATATGCCAACACTGACCTACGAAATCGAACGAGGACAAGAACCCAAAGAAATCTTAAGACTCCATCCTCCTGCTATATTAGAAGCCCTCAAACAAACTGAAACTCTTGCCCAATAAACATATTCAAAAAGGACTAAATAATGACGACTCCACAAAATACTATCGAAAATGCCTTTATAAAAACACCCCAGGAAACTCTTTCCTCGCAAGAGATTGAAGCCATACATTCAACTATTACAGCCTTGAATGATGGCTCTCTACGGATATGTGAAAAGAAAAATGACCACTGGCAAGTCAATGAATGGGCTAAAAAAGCCGTTTTATTATACTTTCGTATTCAAAAAATGGATATTATTCGCTCAGGTGATTTAGAGTTTTACGATAAAATTCCTTTAAAAAAATGGACTAAGCAAGAAGGTGTACGCGTTGTCCCTCATGCTTTGGCACGCTATGGAAGTCATATCGAGTCAGGAGCTATCCTTATGCCTTCTTACATCAATATCGGTGCCTACGTTGGAAGCGGGACATTGATCGACACTTGGGCCACAGTTGGATCTTGTGCACAAGTTGGTAGAAATGTTCATATTTCAGGAGGCGTAGGCCTGGGCGGCGTACTGGAACCACTACAAGCTAGCCCTGTTGTTATTGAAGACAATGCCTTTATTGGCAGCCGCTGTATTATCGTCGAAGGAGCCATTGTTGAAGAAGGCGCCGTTCTAGGAGCTGGCGTAACCATCACTGCGAGCACCAAAATAATTGACGTCACAAACGATAAAGAAAAAATCTACCAAGGACATATCCCCAGTAACTCCGTCGTCATCCCTGGCTCCGTTAATAAAGAATTTTCATCTGGAACCTATGGTGTCCCAGCGGCCCTTATTATTGGAAAACGCAAAGCCAGTACAGATTTAAAAACATCACTCAACAATGCTCTACGAGATTATAATCTTTCTGTTTAACCTTGGTTACGAATAACGCGAGAAGGATTAAAAGTACTCAATCTTCTCGCGGGCAACCATCCACTAATGAAAGCCAAAAGAACAGATACGAAAATAACCACTCCAATTAAGACAAAATCTAAACGCACTGGTATTTGTGATTCATAATAAATACCCGGTAAAATATCTATAGGATAAGTTTTCAATAGCCAAATCGCCAGTAATGCCAACACTAAACCACTGGCAATTCCAATTAATGAAAGAAAAAAGCCCATATTACCAAAAATCTTTGTCACCACTCTAGGTGACATACCAAAAGCCATCATCACC
This sequence comes from Armandia brevis, assembly GCA_035585475.1. Classification (NCBI taxonomy): domain Eukaryota; kingdom Metazoa; phylum Annelida; class Polychaeta; family Opheliidae; genus Armandia; species Armandia brevis. Next base: position 44,115 of record JAXGGS010055548.1, on the reverse strand, counting down.
CCTATCTCTCGTCGCTTCTGTGAAACCAATAATAAAACTAAAGTAATGACACTGCAAACAGCAATGAGACCACTCAAAAACAGAAAAAGCCCTATCACCAATTTTTCTAATTTCAAAGCAAAAAACAAACTGGAGTTACGATCTTGCCAAGACTCCACAACCAAATGTGGAGCTCCTAAAAGGCTCTTGTAATCCTCTACTTGCTGCTCATCCTGCAACCAAATTTCTAACCCAAAGTAACGACTCGGAGAATCTTGAAAGGTATAGAGCCCTTGCCCTATTTGATAGAAAAGAAGCTTTTCGTCTATGTCCGCCACATTAGTTGTGACAATTTTTTGAATCGTTACTTTCTCCAAGTGAGGAATTTCTCCAGGAGGCAAAAGTAAAACCTCTGGCGGTATCACCGTTAACACATCTCCCTCTAAAACCCCTAGGCGATGAGCTAAATCTACACCAATAATGACTTGTCCCTCACCTAAAGAAACACCATTGTCTTCCCAAAGGAAGCTCTCCCCTTGTTTTTTTTGCTTTTGAAGACGAGCAAACATATCTGACAATGATCTTTCAGGCAACCCTCGCGCCACAGCCCCATGATAGATACCATCTGTCGTACGCAGTATTACATCCTGGTTTTCAAAAATAAATGTTTCGTTCCCCCGTAATTTCTGAAGTTTTTTATATACGGGCGTTGATATTATTTGCTCTGCGCTTTTAAATATTTCAGATTGCACAACCAAGTGTGGTTCCACTGCCAAAACACGGTTTTTAATATTGTCGTTGAAACCATTCATTACACTCAAAACAAAAATAAAACTAAATACTCCCATCCCCACACCTAATACACTAAGACGGGAGATCGTCTTCACCAATGATCCTGATTTTTTAGAAAATATATAGCGACGAAAATAGTACCAACTCAACATATTTGCTATTATCAGTCTAAAAATTTAGAAGAGTCACTCCTATTTTGCCTAAAATAGCAAGAATTTCTAAAAACAGACGGGAATTTAATTCTTCCCCCTATAACGCCTCAAAAAACCTCTCGAACAAGCCCTTCATTAACCCTATCAATAGGCCCAAAAAGAATAAAATAGAGACTTACAAGACTCAATAAATGTTTCCCAAAAGCCTAAACGATAACTGCCAAAAACTATCGCTCTTTTATAAATGGGATAATCAGAAGGGAAAATAGACCGGAAAGTACTATAAGATCTTCTCATATGTAAACGAGATGTAATTAAAATAATATCACGACAGTGCAAAGCCTCAACAATAGCTAAAGATTGTTTTGCATTACCATAAGTTGTTCCTGATTGCTTTTCTAAAATAACATCTTCTGTTCTTAAATTACCATAAAAAGGCCATTGAGGAAAAATTTGTCGTAACTCTGATCCAGAGTGAACACCCGAAATAATTAATTTTCTCACTTGTTTCCGAGCTAATGAATCAAAACCCTCTCTCACTCGCCCAGCACTTCCAGTAAGAACAACAGCACAATCTGCTGCAGAGTCTTCTTTCCAGGAATTCACTGGTGTTAAAGATACTTTTTGATATTCACGACGAATATTCCAAATAAGAATAACTAAAATTAAAACAACTATACTAGATAACCAACGAGCCACAAATTTTTTAAAAGTGAGCAATCACTTCTATCTCCACTTGAACATTTTTGGGTAAAGCCCTCACTGCGACACACGAACGAGCCGGAGGAGCATCAGAAAAAAATCTCTCATAAACTTGGTTTACTGAATTAAAATCTTCCATATCCGTTAAAAAAATACTTGTTTTCACAATATGAGAAAACCTTAAGCCAGCCTCTTGTAAAACAGCACCAATGTTTTTCATTACTATTTCTGTTTGTTGGGTTACAGCTCCTCGAAAGACCTCACCTGTGTCTGAATCTATAGCAATTTGCCCCGAACAAAAAAGCATCTCGCCTACTTTAACAGCCTGGGAATAGGCCCCCACTGGTGATGGGGCATTCGAAGTCTTTACAATTTCTTTCTTCATTATTAATTCCTCTCAAAATACCTCTTAAACACTAAAGGGTTTCTAGAAAAAACACAACTCTAGAAAATACCTCAACTCATATAAGATTTTGCAAAAATCGTTAAGGCCAACAACTCTATCTATTAAAATAACCCTTATTTGTCCCTTAATTCTTAAACAAAATCTAACATCTTAAGAAAAAATGACCTATAATTATAAAATAGGAGATATTAATATGAAAACATCCTTAAATGACGAAGAACCTAAAGGAGCTCTTTCTACTCGCACACTAGCAATGCCTGCTGACACCAATCCCGATGGAGATATTTTTGGTGGCTGGCTTCTTTCACAAATGGATATTGCTGGAGCAATTTTAGCCCAAAAACGAGCCCAAGGCCGCGTCTCCACTGTTGCCATTAATAGTATGAAATTCTATTTACCAGTTTGCATAGGCGATGTTGTATGTTGCTATTCTCACTTAACCAAAATAGGTCGAACTTCACTCACTATAGAAGTACAAGCTTGGAAAACTCCTAAGGAAGGCTCTAAACGTATCAAAGTCACAGAAGGTATTTTTACCTATGTCGCTATTGATGAAAATCGCAAACCTCGCACTCTACCTGACTTATAAAATAATTTTACCTCTATGCTACCGGTTTTCTATTTTCCTATGAGCTTCTCCTGCCTAACCCAAGAAACAAACATGATCAACCATAGGCAAACACTATCTCATTGTCACTAACTCCTCTGCAGCTGTTGGATGAATAGCCACAGTTCGGTCAAAATCACTCTTACAAGCCCCCATTATCACCGCAACCGAAAACCCTTGAATCATTTCGTCACAGGCTAAACCAACTATATGAAGACCAACAATCTTCTCCTCTTTGCCAACACAAATCATTTTCATCAATGTTGGGATTTTTTGCTCATCCAGTAAAAGAGCATAGTACATATTATTAAATTTTGATTTATATACTTTAACTTGTTCATCCCCATAGCTCTCTCTTGCTTCTTTTTCTGTTAGACCAACTGTACCAATAGGGGGATGACTAAAGACTACTGTTGGCACTAAATCATAGTTTTGTTTATTTTTTTTATCTTTGAAAAGACGCTCTGCTAACTTACGGCCCGCAGCAATCGCCACAGGAGTTAACTCCACCCTGCCTATCACATCTCCAACAGCATAAACCCCTTCTTGATTAGTGTTTTGGTACTCATCAACCTCTATGTATCCTCTTTTGGAAATTTTAACTTGAGTGTTTTCTAAACCCAAATTCTCTATTAGTGGCCTCCTTCCAGTGGCGTACAATATTTTCTCAGATACAATTCGTTGACCAGAACTCAAGATCACTTGATACTGACCTTCAGTATTTCTAGAAATCCCATCAACATTAGTCTTAAATTTAATTTTTATCCCATGATGAAGCATTTGCTCTGTTAGCAAATCAACAATATCATGATCAAAATTCTTGAGTAATTTTTCTCCTCTAGCAATTAGCGTAACCTGACAACCTAAAGCCTGTAAAACTCCCGCAATTTCTACAGCAATATAACCTGCTCCCACTAATACTACTGACTTCGGTAATTTTTCCCATGAGAAAAACTCATTAGAAGTATCGATAAACTCTTGTCCTTTAATTTGAGGAATAAAAGGCGTCCCTCCAACTGCTATTAAAATATGAGTTGCTTCGTACTTCTCCCCTCCAACCTCTATTACTTTAGAAGCTACAAATTTAGCTTCCCCTTGAATAACTTCTATTTGTGATTTTTCTAAATTCTTCTCATAAATTCCATTTAATTTTTGTATATAAGTATCTCGTTTTTCTTTCAATTTTTCCCAAGATAAAGACAAAGACTCTAAATCAAACGAATAGCCATACCCCAAACTCTGATTTAAAACATCACCCACAACAGCTGCATTCCACATCACTTTCTTCGGCACACACCCCACATTCACACAAGTTCCACCAAGACGCTCTTTTTCAATCAAAAGCACCTTAGCTCCCGACTCAGCAGCCCTTCTGGCTGTGGCAATTCCCCCACTACCTCCGCCAATTACAATCAAATCATAATGCATTACTTTTCCCCTTTATCTCTAATCCTCTAACCACTAAGGAGGATAAAGGACTCCTTTAGCCCTGTCATCCTCTTTGCTCTGTTAAATCATCAAATGGTCGTACAGTGTAAAAAGAAGCTTCTTGTATGATTTCTTCATCTATTTTTTCTTTTCCATATAAATCTCCCAAAGTCCTTGAAACTCTCAATAAAGCTAAGCGACGCCTCATGGAAGAAAACTCTGGTAAAAGATTATTTAACACAAAAGAAGTCACATTTTTTTCCAGCTCCTGTAAACTCAAACGATCATTAATAACCTCCTTTTCTTCCTCCCTTGTCTCATTAGCAAATTGACGACTTTGTTGAAGATCAACAGATAAACTTTGTAAACTCACCATTTTTTCTTTTTCCCATTGGTGACTAAAGTTAAGAATCGTGAAACGATCCAATAAAGGCCCTGATAGTTTTTCTAAATAAGCCATACATTTTCGAGCACTACGATTACAATTAACCACCTTTTTAGGAACCCATTTCCCACACGGACACAGATTAGTCGTAGCCAAAATCAAAGAACGCGCAGGAAAAACACTACATCTTCCTGCACGAGCGACCGTAATCTCTCCTTGCTCAAAAGGCTCTCTTAAACCTTCTTGAGCTTTTACAGTAAATTCTAAAAGCTCATCTAATAATAAAACTCCCCCGTGAGCTCTAGAAATTTCACCAGGCTGAGGAACTCCACCCCCTCCTAATAAACCAATCGCCGTAATACTGTGGTGAGGGGCAACAAAAGAACGCCATTGTAAATCATAACCCAACAGTCGCGAAATAACTCGACTTAAAAGAAATGTTTCTTTATCAGGGTCTTTTAATAAAGAGTGCATCATTCTCGCCGCCGTAGTTTTACCAGACCCGGCTGGTCCCGCTAATAAAACTGAATGCTCTCCATGAGCCACAATTTTTATTAACGCCCCTAAAGAATAAGGAACTTTCAAATCCCATAAGTCTCTTGGCCTATTAAATGCCAATTGCCAAGAGTGTCGCTGAGGATTAAGATCCCCTTTTAAATCTTGCAAACTATCTATTTGCACAAAAGAGTAATCCGACATCAAAAAATCACGCCCAGTTAAGATAGGATTTTCATCTTGATGCTCAAATAAATTTGTAAGATCCTCTGGGACTCTCACCTCTCCAGTTAATCCCAACTCTCCATAAACAAAAACTTTTTTATTGCTCCAACTTGGCTTTGGAATTTGCTCTGTAGCCAGTAAAATAGCAAAAGCCATGGCTAAATCTAAACCACAACTCTGTTTTTTAAGATGATGAGGTCGTAAATTTACCAAAATAGTCTGTGCCCTTGGGAATTGGAATCCCTGAGCTTTCAAAGCCGATTTAACTCGAGTCGAACTCTCTTTAATAACTCCATCTGGTTGCCCCATAATCTGTATCTGTGGTAAACCAGCTGACAGAAGGACTTCTACCTCTATAGGAATCAACTTCCATTCATAGCGAATAAAAGAATACACTTGCATACAACCCTCTCAAAAATGATATTTTAATACCAAGAGAAGTAGCAAAACTTACAAACATATCTAAAGAAAGAACATCTAATGAAAATTAATATTACGTATCATTATCCGAAAAAATCGGATTTACTTCTGAGGAGTGCGAGAAAGAGGGTGAAACTCATCAATTGTTGAACGCATATTTTGAGTTGTTACACTCGTATATATCTGCGTGGTCTGAATACTAGAATGCCCTAAAAGCATCTGAATCGAACGCAAATCAGCACCTGAGTCTAATAATGCTGTCGCACAACCATGACGAAATTTATGAGGGCTTACCGGCTCAGAAAAACCAGCTTTCTTAGACCACGCTGACAACCAACGCCAAACATCAATACGACTAGGTCGCTTACCTCGATCGTTAATTAAAATAGACTCCGTCCTCGTTTTCAACAAATGAGAACGAATATCCGTCAAATAAAAAACAAGCTCCTCCAACAACTGCTGAGTCAAAGGAACCAAACGTTCCTTCTCCCCTTTCCCTAAAACTTTTAACCAACCTTCAGTTTCACTAAAAGAAGACAAATTCAAATCAATCAACTCAGTCACACGACATCCCAAGCCATACAGTAAAAGCAAGGTCATCTTATTACGAGCTGTCTTGTAAGCGTCTTTAACCTCACAAGCACTATATAACTGTTTAAACTCTTCTTCCGTGATTGGTTTCGGCAGTGAAGCCTTCACCTTAGGAGGCTTTAAATCTCTCAAATCAGGTATTTTTTTCCCGCGACTTTCCAAAAACTTAAAATAAGTTCGTAAACTACTAACCACTCGCGCTTGAGAACGACTCGATAATTGGCGTTTCTTCATAAATCGATAAAATCCAATAATATCTTTTGGCTTGTTATACTCTACAAAAAGCTCTAAATCCCGACGATAAGCCATTACCGTATTACGAGAACGACCACGCACATTTTGTAAATCATCAAAGAATTCAACCCACATATCTAGACTCATAAATAAATTATACCTAATAGAACTCTTTCTGGCAAAAAAAAACTCCCTCTCTTTAAAGAAGGAGTCAATGAATCAGAAAGGGGGGGGGGGCTGACTCAAAAAATAATTATTAATATCAATTAGTCACAATCGCTGTACCACGATTACAATTTTGCCCATTCACTGTTAAAACATGGAACGGAGCACTGTTAATAATATACTCATAACCACCCATTATATTACCATCAGGACCAATCCCTGTGTAATTACCCGGGCCACTTAAAATATTGAAACTCATGCGAATACGGGCCACAGTATTATTAGAGCGCCCATTCACTTCCATCTCCACAGTGTTATTACCATGCTTACCTGACCAGTTACCTAACTGAACTGTTTGCACACTATAGAAATCAACAGGAAGATTACAAGTATCCGGCATCACCTGCTCAATAGACAAAACTCCCTTTACTCCAAAAGCTCCCAGATTTTGCATAATATAATAATCCGCAATCTGATAAGATGTTAAAGACAAAAAGTCTACTTGAGAGTTCTGTACTCTAATATCTACTGATAAAACTCCAAAATCTGTCCAGCCAGCTGCTAACTTTCCTGTTGCTGATGCAAAAGTTCCCTTCGGATCCAATTCCACACAAGTATTATCTAAGCACGAAGAGCCTATAATATCAGGGTCTATTGGAGGTGCACTACCAACACCACTACTTTTCTTTGAACATCCTACAGCCAAACCAGCTATTAAACCTATCACTGCAAAAATTTTAAACCATTTTTTGTTTTTCCAAACGAACCAAGACTCCATTTTTACTCCCTCCAATTAATCTTAATCCAAGTTAAATGCTTGCTTTAAACTCAAATTTTTAAATTTACCTAAAAGTGTGTACCCTCCTGATGGATACAAACGACTAGAACCTTCATAACCTGCTTGACAATCATAAGGACCTGCATAAACAAACCAACATCTAGTTGGCGAAGACGGTGCATACAAATTGCCGAAGTTTTTATAATAAATCTTACCACCTACTTTATCGTCCGGGCCCAGGCCATCACCTAGATCCAAAACATCATCAATGACAACAATAACAGCTCCATAAGAGTCAGAGAACATGGCTCTAAATTTCTTAGATCCGCCACTAGAAAACCATTTGTTATATTTGTATTCCTTATCTCCATCATACTTACTGTATTTGACATCGACTTTACTGAAGCCCGTATCTTGATTACTTTGATAATAGTAACCATTGTCATAATAAGAAATATTCAAGTGTCCAGTGTAAAGCCCCCCGCTCTCTTCTTTAAGATTCAAACGAATTTTAAAGTGATTAGGGTTATTCAAAGCACGCTCGTAAACATACTTTTCCATCGAGCGAGCTTTTCCTGAATCTGATGAGCCTTCAGGAAAGAAATCTGCAATCCCTCCCTCAGCACCATCATCGAACTGACCGTCCGGAGCATTCGGAGTAGATCCCGTGCTTTCAGTACTGCTAACACTATCAGCAACGTTTACTGCTTTCTTACCACAGCCACCTAGCCACAGTGATGAAATACTTAATATAATAATTAGCAATCTCATGATCTCCCTCCCAATAATGGTCTCTCATAAAAGAGTTTGCTTGCACTCATCTAATGCCAAGGGCATGCCTACTTCTTTGTCATAGCTAAGTATTTGATTTTATATGGAGAATTTAATTTTTGTACAGAAATGAGACAAGTATGAATTGTCTACACTCTTCACTGTCAAACACAAATTGTCACACTCAGTGCCATTATTTACAGTATATATTGTTAAGGTTGAGGCCTTTCAAAACCTAACTATGCCACCTATTGTAAGTTTAAGACTCTCTTACAGAAAGCTAATCAGCAGTTCATTGAAACTCTTAATCAAACAACTCTGAGTACCCTCTAATATAGAGTAGGTTAGTACATTTCAACTCGATCATTTTCCCGAAAACCCGCACCCGAATGAACGATTGCGACAGCACCATCTTTACCAAAGTAGCTAATAATTTCAACGGTCCCTTTCGTTCTACCTGGAGATTTCCCTATCAATAACCCCGTGTCAGGATCATAAATTTCTTCACCCTCCTCTGACACCCTTAAAATATCTCCCATTTGCAACCCTGATAGACGTCCTGCATTGATATAAATACGATCTCCATTCATTAAAGCAATACGCCCTTCCCAAGACAACTTTCCAACTGATCTCCCTATACGCCCTACAACACCCGAAAGAGCTTTATCCAGCACGCCATTAACTAAGCGTGGATCTGTCCCTAAAGATCTTGTCGACACTCTTTTTTCAATAAATCTAGTTGTATCTCCCTCCATAGAAGCCGTGCGCACCATATTTAAAATTTCCTTACCATTCTTCGTAGACACTGCTCTCAATCTCACACGAGTATCAATACGAGCCATAAATTTCCTAAAGAGACCTACTTCATCACCTGTCTTTCGAACTTGCATCTCCAAAATTTTGCCTTCTAATAAAATAGGAACTCCCATGCCTGCAGCTAACTTTGACAACCCCAGCAAATTGTACTGTCCACCCTGTACATAACGACTTACATCTTCAGGGAAATCATCATTTTGAATCACAATAAACTGATTATTTCTTAGTATTTTTCTGATTAACCTCTTACGAGCTCCCTCTAATGCTTTTTGTCCGACTTGCCCACTATCATCTAAAAAAGGCAACACAGCAATTCTCTGTCTTGGAGCTTCATCATAGGTCGCCCTAGCCTGAGTAGGCACATCCTTCTCATAAATGGACTTGGAAGACTTAACTGCTCCCCGTCTTTGCGGAAGAGAACAAGAAGCTAGAATACCTACTAAAACTAATAAAATAATTTTCTTCATAGCCATAGAGTAGCAAATTTTTTCTCAGACAACAGCCAGCAAAACCTCAATTTAATGCAGAACCTAACAAACGGCCAGGGAAATACTAACGTTGCAAGACTGGCCTATAGGATAAATGGCCTTTTTTAGCCTTTACTAAGCTCAATCGCCAGCGACCAAAATGCAACTGAGAAAAGTCTTTCTTCATATCCTCTAACCCCTTAGAGACATCCATTTCAAAACTCACTTGATGAGCTGAAAAAAAACGTTCTCTTACATTTTTAACAGACCTTAATTGACTCTTTATCGCCTTCTTAAAAGCCTTTTGCATCACATAAGGAATCGCTCCCTTTAAAGAAACTTGTAAAAGTGACGAACCAAAAGTCCCCTTCTGCCAAGTATCCAAAACCTGTCTAGTCATATCACGGGCGACTTTACCCATCTCTTCTCTCAATTTTTTATCTACAACAACATTAAAAGAGCCTGACTCTGTGTTTAAAGACCTATGAATTTCCGCAACTGTACGACCATTACCTGAATGCAATCCATAAAGTTTTAAATCTATCTGGTACCCTTCCGAAACACCACGACTTCGAGAAACCTTATACTCTCCATAAATAATCAGTTGAGTATCTAAAAGTTCTCCTAAAAATAGATAATCCTCTTTTTTTAAATGATCTACACTAAATTGGCGAGGTATCAATGAACGTAATTGATAATTTCCCGGTAAAAAAGTAAAGAAACCCTTCTTAGAAAACTCCTTTCTCAAAGCCTGTACTAAGATTTGTTGTTGCCTCTGTAGAAATGCCTTTTTCTTATCTTTCTTCTGCCACCAACGATAGGATTGTAAATGAACTCTATCAGCGTAAACTACCATAGGCAAAACCACAGGAGCGCCATCGCTTTCATACATCAAACCATTTTTAAGTAACAATGACTGAAGGTCATCAAGAGAAAACTTCATTGTCACTGCCATTAAGATATTACCATCCTCAGCTTTTTTGGCTTTTCCTGACTTAATATAAGATAAATATTTCCCCGAATTTTTAATTACACGGTGATAAATTTTTTCACGATTACGAGAGAATTTTTCTTCACCGATGATTTCTTTTATTAGCTCAATAGAGGTGTCCTCAACAGCTTGTTTAAAAATTTCTTTTCTAGCCTCGACAAAACTACGCTTTTGACTATTCCCCTCAAACACTCTCTCCACCAATTCCAAAGCAACACTTGAAAAAGGAAAAAGTATCATCACAACCAGCACACTCAGGAATGGTTTTTTCAAAGAAATCTCCCTATTAAATGATATCCCCCACTATCCTATCTCAGTTAAAGCCCCTACTTCAATGACGAATCGCTTCATTTTTCCTTAAAAAATAGGCTTTAAAGCAAACCTGACATGCTCATTTAATAATAACCATCATATCCTACCTCTTGACACAGACAGGAAAGACTTTCTCCACACGATCTCTACACCATTAATTAACAGTAACATTAAAGAAAAATGAAAGGATTATTCGCAATTTAAATCAGAACCTGCAAAAGAGAATAAGCAAAGACTAGTCAGCGACACTGGAAAACTCGCCAAAACACTAAACTATCTCTGAAAATATTCATAAAAAAGGGTTGCTATCTCGCCCCCCTATATCAATCAATCTCTAAAAAACTGAATCATTACTAATTACCTAATACTCAGCCAGCTTTCCATATACTATTAATTTTATGACAGTGAGGGTTTTTATCCCGCTTCTTACCATGCCAATGGTCAATTTGATGAGATATTTTATTCCACGCCTTATCAAAAGCTTTATGAAAATCATCTGCAAGAACATTAGCTTCAAAAGAGACTTTATGACCTCTGATATGAATTTTAGCAGAATAAGAAAAACCTTCTTTATCAAAAATACATTCCAAATGTTCAAATTCTGGCCAACGCTCTAAATGGGAAACCTTACCATTCACCCAAGCCACTAACTCATCTGAAGGCTCTCCGTGTTTAAAGTGACATTCTGTATGCATAGATCCCCCCTGTTAAAAAATAATCATGACTTAAGAGGTATCGGCTTTCATCTAGGGGAATATAATATTTTCTCTTATTTATCTTCATTTTTAATCCATATGACTAGAAATGAGACTCGCGTGAGTCGTTACGAGCTTACTTGATCCAGTTTCTTTTCAATAAACCAAACAAAATTAAGGCAACAAAAATTTAATGGTAGAAGGGACATCTTTACTCATAAATTGTCGAAATAGTAGACTCTCCATAGGTTCAGCAATACCAAGGCCTTCAGGGAGCCCCTGTAAAGCGCCTAAGTACCCCATATAAATATCTGAGAGAGCTCTTACATTTACAATTTTTTTAGGGTCTTTAAGAAGTAACTTCATTCCCATTCTTAACCCTACAAGTTCATACATATAGTTCAAAAAGAAACTCGCAAAAAAAGATTCCTTAACACTATAACCTTTAACATATAGTTTTTGAGTCAAATAAGCCATCACATAGTAATGATATAATAATGGATTTAATAAGCCCTGATAAACCTCCCCATACTCAGGTAACAGGCTTACAGTCGAAGGCAATAATTTTCCGGGCTGATTCTTATCTGCTAAAAATCTCAAAGCTTTCGTTAATTCTTTCACTATCTCTCGAGATAGGGGACTTTTCTGTAATCCTTTATTTTGTTTCAACCAAAATAAATGAGTTAAACTCTCTGATGTATCTTGAAAAAGAACAGCCAACCAACGAATAGCTATTTGTTTGTTTTGAGTATATTCAAAGGCCAGATCATAAAGAGACAGCTCACCCACGCCATAGAAAAGACGTTCAACACGAGAATTAAAGTCCTGTAAGAAATAATAAACTCTCTTATCACCTAAAAGGTCTTCAAATTCTGATACAAAAACAGCAGATGTAGAAATTCCTTTCTGTTTAACAATGGCCACATCAAGAAACTTATAAAAATCCTGCCCTAAAAAATAACAATTTAATTTTTTCTTAAAAGTATCACCTAGATATTTGTAGCAACGTTTTTGTAAAAAATCGATCAACAAAGATTTCTGTAACAAAGGTGAACTTGTCGCTGCCTTAACTGCTCTCCCAGAAGACTTTTTGTACCAAGCCAAAGATTGTATGTGATAATTCAAAATAAAAAAACAAATGAGAAAATAAGAAACCTTTCTCATACAGAACACCCCCAGAAAAAGAACTGGAGGCTAACCCTGAAATCACGAGAAAAAAAGGAGTGCCCAATGAATTCTGAGAACACAACGATCTTCATAACCCTTTTAAAATTAAGCCCCACACATACTTTGACTAGAAACTACCTCTTTCTCAAGCTTTCTACGGAGTTTGCGACAACTCTTTCGCACTTCACGTTTTTGTTCCTGATCAACAAACAATTGATCTTCTCCCTCTTCTTTCGTGTCATACTCATAAGATGTCTTTTCGGAACCTGGGATGATTGTAGACGCTGAACTCCAATTAAATAAGCTATCACTATAAGTCACTTTCACACGGTAACTCGTTTTCTCTTTACAGGTCGTTAAATTAAAAGTTGAACGAACTCGCTCTTCTCCTATAGAATTAATATACACTTCAGGCTTCGAGCAATTAGATAAAGCTAAAATTTCATAATTCCCTGTATATTCTGTACGTTTTTCAATTCTCTCTCCTGCAAATCCAGTTGAAACGACAACCAGAGCTACAAATGCGGAAATAATTTTTGTCATAAGTCCCCCAAGGATAATCATAATTAATGAATAGGATCTCTAACATGTATTTAAATAGTAAAAACATGTTTTCTAAAATTTCTACGCTTTTGTAAAAAAGTAATGCCTATTCTCCACTTCACCCCTTCAATTCAACAAATTGAAGGTCACCAAAGCTCTTACGTAAACGCTCCACTAATTCAAAATCTGCCTTTACTTTAAAACTCTCTGGCATCTCTAAAGCAGTCATTCTTTTTAAATGTGACAAAGATACCTCCACAAAAACAGGAGTTTCACCCGGAAAATCACCACAAATATCTTTAATCTCCTGCAACTGATCTTCAACAAAATCCTCAGATAATCGAAAAGTAATCCCCTTCGAAGATGAAATTTTATCCTCTATTAAATTAATATCTGTTACAATTAACTTAAAACTCTCTTCCTTTTTCTCCAAATTTCCTTCAACCAAAACTGGCTGATCTGTATTCACCTTTGCCTCAACCCTCACATAAGCATCTGGAGGAATCACCAACTCTATTGTTCCTGTCAAATCCTCCAGATAACCAAAGGCCATACGAGTTCCCTTCTTCGTAATAAAAGGCTTTTGCCCACCTATAATACCAGAAAAAACTACAGGACGTTGGTCTACCGGCCTACCAAAAGGAGTCTTACCCTTTACTTTAGGTAATCTTTCGTAACTACCCTCAACCTCTGAAATAAAACATGTCGTCCAAGACTTTAAAAATCTTTCCAAGCCATTCAAAGGATGATCACTCAAGTAAAAACCTAAAACTTCTTTTTCATATTGCAAGCGAGTTTGACGAGTCCAATCAGGCTCCAAATCCAAGACCACTTTCGATTCAACCATATCTTTTGACATATCAAAAAGGCTCACCTGTCCCACTTCTGCATCACGACGGTTCTGCTCCGCTCGCTCTAAAAAATTTCCATAACCTTTTAATAGAGTCGCTCTGTTATAGCCAAAACCATCAAACCCCCCTGCCTTAATGAGACACTCCACCACTTTTCTATTCACACGTCGCAAATCCACAGATTCAAAAAAACCTTCTAAACAAGAAAACTGTTGATTTTCTATACCTTCTCGCGCTTCAATGATCGCATCTACTGCAGCCGCCCCTACTCCCTTAATAGCCCCCATGCTATAAAATATCGTATTATCATTTACATCAAAAAGAACTGATGATTTATTTACATGAGGGCTTGCCACTTCAATATCGTGAGAGCGAGCATCCTTTACATAACGCACCACTTTATCTGTATTACTCATCTCACAGCTAAGAAGACCACCATAAAATTCCACCGGATAATATTTTTTAAGCCAAGATGTCTGAGCCGTAATTACACTATAAGCCGCTGCATGAGACTTATTAAACCCATAAGAAGCAAACTTAAACATCATCTCAAAAAGTTCTGCTGCTTTTTCTTTATCAAATTTATTTTCAGCCGCCCCCTTAGAAAAGCGAGCTCGTTGTTGTTCCATTTCTTCAGGAATTTTTTTCCCCATCGCTCGACGAAGCATATCCGCTTCCCCCAACGAATAGCCAGCTATCTTCGCTGCGATTAATTGCACTTGTTCTTGATAGACAATAATTCCATAAGTTTCTTTCAGTATCTCTTCCAGTTCTGGAAAAAGATACGTCACTTCCTCAGTCCCATGATACCGGGCCGAAAAAGAAGGAATCATATCCATAGGACCTGGACGATATAAAGACGTAATAGCTGTAATATCTCCAAAACTCGTTGGCTTTATCATTCGTGTTGCGTCTGTAATTCCATCACCTGTAAACTGGAAAATACCTGCCGTGTCACCACGAGATAAAATTTCATAGATCCCCTGATCATGAACATCAATCTCTTCAACTAAAATTTCCTTATCTTGATTTTTCTTAACCAAATTCAAGGCATATTGAATATGGGTTAAAGTTTTTAAACCCAAAAAATCAAATTTAATTAAGCCTATTTTCTCAGCATATTTCATATCATACTGAACAATACTCTCTCCATCAGAACCTTTGGCCAAAGGAGCATAATTCACTAGATGTTGATCAGCAATAATCACTCCTGCCGCATGAATCCCTGCATGACGAACTAGTCCCTCAACTTTTAAGGCAATATTCACCAAGTTGGTAATTTGAGGATCCATCTCCATTAATTCCTCTAACTTAGGCTCTTGCTCCAAAGCCTTTGTCAGAGTCATGTTTAAATCATCTGGAATTAATTTAGCAATAGGGTCCACTTCTGAGTAAGTCATGCCCAAGACGCGACCGACATCACGAATTGCCGCTTTGGCCTTTAATTTCCCGTAAGTAATGATTTGAGAAACACTTGGCTGTCCATATTTTTTAGTTACATAATCAATCACCTCACCACGACGATCTTGACAAAAATCAATATCAAAATCTGGCATAGATATACGCTCAGGATTTAAAAAACGCTCAAAAATTAATTTATTTGATAAAGGCTCAAGATCCGTAATACCTAAACAATAAGCCACAAGACTTCCAGCTCCCGAACCACGCCCTGGCCCTACTGGAATACCATTTTCCTTCGCCCAGCTAATAAAATCTTGTACGATAAGAAAATAACCGTTGAACCCCATTCTATCGATCACCGATAGCTCATAGTCTAAACGATCATCGTATTCTTTAAGAAGCACCTCAGAAAACTTCCATTCTTGCGCTTTCAAAAAATCTAGGCGTCTCTTCAACCCCTTTTCACTTTTGTTTTTTATATCATCTGCTAACGAGATCCCTTTTTCTGTTGGAAAAACAGGGAGGTGATAAATAGCCTTACCTTCTTCATCTTTTAAACAGAATTCAACATTACAACGCTCTGTTATTTCTAAAGTACGATCGCAAACTTCAGGCATATCAGAAAATAGCTCTCGCATTTGAGCAGAGCTCTTAAAATAAAATTGATCACTTCCCAAGCGATATCGACTCTCATCCATAATAGTTTTATTACTACCAATACAAACTAAAACCTCTTGTCCTAACTGATCATCTTGCTCTGTATAATGAACATCGTTACCTACTACTAATGGGATTTCCAATTCTTTAGATAATTCGATCAAAAATGGGTTTATCTGATCCCAGGATGCAACACCTGTACGATTCATCTCCAAATAGAAACGGTCACCATAAATTTCTTTAAAAATTTTTGCTTTTTCCTTTGCCTCTTCCGGTCCTCTATTTAAAAAAGTCCACGGGATCTCCCCCTGAATTCCACCTGAAAGAGCAATGATATCTTGATTGTATTCCTTAAGAACTTCGTAATCTACACGAGGTCGATAATAAAAACCCTCTTGATAGCCAATCGTCGAAATACGCGATAGAGCTTGATATCCTTTATAGTTCATCGCTAGTAAAACTAATTTACGATTAGGAACTGCTATAGCATCACGATTCTGAATTTTTTCATGACGACTACCTGGAGCAATCAGAACTTCTAATCCAATAATAGGTTTAATTCCTGCACTTTTACAGGAAAAATAAAATTCAGCTGCACCGAACATATTACCTATATCCGTTATAGCTAAAGCAGGCATTCCCCAATCTTTAGCTTTGGCAATTAAATCACTTCCACGACAACTTGCCTCTAAAAGAGAATACTGAGTATGAACATGTAAGTGAACGAAAGACATCCTACTCCCACTCAATAGTTCCAGGCGGCTTACTTGTCACATCATACACAACACGATTCACGCCTGAAACTTCATTAGTTATTCTATTGGATAGATGTCTCATGAAATCGGGAGAAAAAGGGTACCAATCTGCCGTCATTCCATCCTGACTAGTCACTGCACGAATAACAAGAACTTTTTCATAAGTCCTTGCATCTCCCTGTACGCCCACTGTTTTTACAGGCAAGAGAACACAAAATGCTTGCCATATTTTATCGTATAATTTTTTATTTTTTAATTCTTCAATATAAATGTCATCACAGTCACGCATAATCTCTAAAGCGTCTCTTGTCACTTCACCCATAATTCTTATAGAGAGTCCTGGTCCAGGAAAAGGGTGACGCCACAAAACATCCCAAGGCAAACCCAATTGTTCACCCAAGTGTCTCACCTCATCTTTAAAAAGCTCTCTTAACGGTTCCACCAGTTGTAGATCCATTTTTTCAGGCAATCCACCCACATTATGATGAGACTTAATAGTCACTGAAGACCCTCGAAGAGAAACACTTTCAATCACATCTGGGTAAAGAGTCCCTTGAGCCAGCCACTTAATTTCTACTGGAAGGCTTTTTGTCTCTTTCATAAAAACATCAATAAATAACTTACCAATAGTTTTTCGCTTTTTCTCTGGATCAGAAATACCAGACAAGGCATCAATGAAAAGATCACTTGCATCCACGCCTCGTACATTTAACCCCACGTTTTGATAAAGTTTCAAAACTTTTTCATATTCATTTTTTCGCAAAAGACCATTATTCACAAAGATACAATGTACTCTTTCTAAGCCAAGAGCCTTCGTTAACAAAGTTCCCACAACAGTAGAATCAACCCCTCCACTAATAGCACAAAGAACATGGTCTGTATCACCAACTTTCTGACGAACTGACTCAATCAAATGATCTGCAATAAAATTAGAGTTCCAAGTTTTATTTGCCTTACAGAGATTTTCTGCAAAATACTTTAACAATATTTCTCCCTCTTCCGTATGAGTTACTTCAGGGTGAAATTGCAAAGCCATAACCCCTGGTCCAGCTATGGCTGCCGGGTGTCCAGATTCAGATCGAGCCGTAATTTTAAACCCTGGAGGTGGCACCTTCAGTACATCGCCATGGCTCATCCAAACTCTTTGTTTCTGTGAAACTTGATAAAGTCCCTCTTCCCAAGAGATTGTGTTATGTCCATATTCTTTAACTTCTGCTTGTTCAACAATTCCTCCGAACTCTCTCGAAATTAATTGCATTCCATAACATATTCCTAATAAAGGAGCGATCTCAGCCAGAGATTTTACATCTCTCTGCGGAGCTCCCTGATCATTTACAGAACTAGGACCTCCACTTAAAACAATCCCCACCGGTTTTCTTTTACGAATTTTTTCAATATCCACATCATAAGGAAAAAGCTCTGAATAGTAACCCAACTCTCGAAAACGCCGAGCAATCACCTGCGTTAACTGCGAACCAAAATCTAATATAACAAATCCACCTGAAACCAACTTTGTTCCTCCCTAAGATAGACGATAATTTGGAGCTTCTTTTGTGATGCTCACATCATGGACATGACTTTCCTTTAAACCTTGCGGACTAATACGAACAAACTCGGCCTTTTGCTGAAGTTCACTCACATTTTTAGCTCCTAAATAACCCATTCCTGATTTCAATCCACCAATCAGTTGATGTAAGATACCAGAGGCAGAACCTTTAAAAGCCACTTTTCCCTCAATCCCTTCAGGCACCAATTTATCAGCATCAAAAACATCTGCTTGTCCATAGCGATCCTTAGAGCCTTTGTCCATTGCCCCTAAACTTCCCATACCTCGATAAGCTTTGTAACTTCGTCCTTGATATAAGATCAGCTCACCTGGACTTTCTGCTGTTCCAGCTAAAAGATTTCCAACCATGACAGTATTAGCACCTAAAGCTACAGCTTTAACAATATCCCCTGAAAATTTAATACCACCATCGGCAATAATTGTTTTTCCTTTCTTCTTTGCCAATGCAGAGCAATCCATAACTGCGGTGATCTGCGGCATCCCCACGCCAGCAACAATCCGTGTGGTACAAATACTTCCCGGTCCAACTCCCACCTTTACAACATCCACTCCACTATCAAAAAGAGCTTCGGCCCCATAGGCAGTCACAACATTGCCAGCCACAACTACTAGATCCTTGTATTTTTGCCTCACATATTCCACCATGCCTAACACATTCTTAGAGTGCCCATGAGCTGTATCAATAGTTAAAGCATCTACACCTGCTGCCACCAAAGCATCTACCCGATCTGTTGACCCAGGCCCAACACCCACTGCTGCCCCAGCTAACAAACGCCCATGGGAATCCTTAGAAGCCATTGGATAAGCTTTTGCTTTTTCAATATCTTTAATTGTAATCAGACCTGATAGGTTACCTTCTTTATCTACAACTAAAAGTTTTTCAATACGATGTTGATGTAATAATTTTTTAGCCTCTTCGAGAGTCGTTCCTTCACGAGTCGTTACTAAATTTTCTTTTGTCATGACTTTTGAGATAGGTTGATCAAGATTTGTTTCAAAACGTAAATCACGATTAGTTAGAATCCCTACAAGCTTACTCCCTACCTCTGTAACAGGCACTCCACTAATAGAATATTTCTTCATTAACTCTAAAGCATCTCGCACAGAATTATCTGGACCTAATGTAATCGGATCCATAATCATGCCACTTTCATATTTTTTTACTTTCTCAACATGAAAGGCCTGATTCTCAATCGACATATTCTTATGAATCATACCTAGTCCACCATGTTGCGCCATAATCTGGGCCACTTTACTCTCAGTAACAGTATCCATAGCTGCAGATATAATAGGAGCATTCAACTCAATATCTTTTGCAAAAAATGTTTTTGTGTGAACATCAGAGGGTATAATCTCTGAGTACTGAGGTACCAATAAAATATCATCAAAGGTCAATGCGTAACGGAATTTCTCTTCTTTATTCATCTGATTCATCCTTTTCATACCATGATTTATAGAGCAAATAATTATCTGGAGTTTTATTCACAATCATTTTTTCTTTTTCTGAAAGCGGACGAATCACTTTTCCAGGGCGCCCTAAAACTAACATGCCATCTTCTACTACTGTCCCCTCTGTCACTAATGAACCCGCCCCAATCAAACATTCTTTACCAATTTTAACTTGATCCATAATAATGGAGCCCATACCTATTAGAGTATTAGAACCAATTTCACATCCATGAATTAAAGCTCCATGCCCTA
Source organism: Armandia brevis (assembly GCA_035585475.1). Lineage (NCBI taxonomy): Eukaryota > Metazoa > Annelida > Polychaeta > Opheliidae > Armandia > Armandia brevis. Next base: position 24,062 of record JAXGGS010055548.1, on the reverse strand, counting down.
CGGAAACACGATCCTCTAACCTGACTCCACATTTCTCATAAGTACCATGAATCACCACACTGTCTTGAATATTACACCCATTACCAATGTGAATCGAGCAAACATCTCCGCGAATAACTGTATTAAACCACAGAGAAGTTTCATCACCTATTACGACATCACCAATTACAGAGGCAGTAGGAGCTAAGAACACACCTTGTCCTATACGGGGCTTTAGCACTCGGTTTTTATCTACTCTGTCTCTGATCTCTAACAACATTGGAACTCCAATAAATAAAGCTCACATCAAATACTTATGGGTCCGTACCTCCACGGTAGACGCCACCTGTAACCCTTGCACAATATTCTCTGATTTCATTACACGACTTTCTTGAATAAAACTCCATGTCCCATAAAAAGGAACTTCCATTTGTAGACAAAAAGTCATCATCTCCTCAACTGGAATTCTCATTTTTCTTAAATTTGGATGATTTCTAAAATACACATTCCCGTACTGACGTTGTCCCGATATATCTGTAAAAATGCACTTAGATAATTCAATGTCTAAACTACTCAACATTCGTAGAAGTAATCCATTTTGTTCATGAGTCGACGTTCTTTTCATCTTGTGATCTACGACAACAGCTGCATCTAAAGGGCCCATGAAAACAGGAAAAGAAATCGCTTCATCTTCTGATTTCATAATCATCATTGGTCGCCCCACATCCCCACCTAAAGTTATTCCGTAAGGAAACAAACGAATCAAGTCTGATTTAGCATGAAATGTTTTATCTGTAGGTATCGACATTTTTGTCACTGCACAAGCTCCCCTCTAAAAGTATTCGGCATAGCACGCGTAACATGTATATTCACAGTTTTACCAATTAAACCCTGATCCCCAATGAAATGGACTAATTTATGATGAGAAGATCGACCAGACAAAGTCCCTCTTCCTTCATCCCATTTTTCGACTAATACAGGAAAAGTTTTACCTTCATATTTCTTAACCAATTGAGTAGAAATTTCATGCTGACGATTGAATAAACGGTCCAGTCTTTCACTCTTCACTTTCTCATCCACTTGATTTGTAAAGCGTGCCGCCTTAGTAAAAGGCCTAGGACTATATTTAAAGGCAAAGATAGTTTCATATTTAGCTTCTTCCAATAAACTCATTGTTTGTTCAAAATCTTCATCTGTCTCACCTGGAAAACCAACAATAATGTCTGTTGAAAAAACAACGTCAGGAACCACTTCACGAATCATTTGAACCTTCTCAAGATAATCCTCTCTCGAATAGCCACGGTTCATATCTGCAAGAAGCTTCGTACTTCCAGACTGCACAGGTAAATGTATATAATCACAAATTTTTTCTCGATATTGCTGACTAATTTCACATAATTCTCTATCAAAATCTTTTGGGTGACTAGTCGTATAGCGGATTCTTTCAATATCTGTATCTTCTGCCACTGCTCTAAGTAGGTGAGCAAAATTAGCTCCACATTCTGATTTATATGAATTCACATTTTGCCCTAGTAATGTGACTTCTTTTACTCCTCTTTTGACTAAGCGCTGGATATCTTCAATCAAAGCGCTAAGCGGACGGCTTTTCTCTCGACCACGAGTATACGGAACCACACAGAAAGTACAAAAATTATCACAACCTTTAGTGATGTTCACAAAAGTAGACACTCCTGGATTACGCACTAAGGTATCCACATGATAAGGCTCTCTGTGATGAAAACGAGCTGCAACTACTTTCTCATTTTTGTCTCGCACCTCTGAGATAATCTCAGGCAAGCTATCGATGGCATCTGTTCCAAAAACAAAATCAAGGGCAGGAATGTCATCCAAAAGACGCTTTTTCTCTTGTTGCCCAACACATCCCCCCACTCCAATCATAAGTTGAGGGTTTTTTTCTTTCAATAGACGATAGCGGCCAACTTCTGAGTGAACTTTATGAACTGGTTTTTCTCTCACACTACAAGAATTAATGATAATGACATCCGCTTGATCAGCAGAGGTTACAGGAGAATAATTCTGCATCTCCAATAACGAGTACATTCTCTCTGTATCATTTACATTCATTTGACAACCATAGGTAGAAATATAAACTCCACCTAACCTCTGTGCATCCATCCTCTGTCTTCTCCTAGGGTTTCAAAGATTCAAGAAAAGCATATAAATTTTACAAGCTCTTCTTACCCGCCTATTGTGTCAAAACCTTAAACGAGTTATAAAGGTCCAAATCTGAGGAGTCAATCACGCCCCCTCAATATTGTGTTATTTACGGAGTTTTCATATATGGATTGGAACTTAAAACCTCGTCTAGAAAGTTCAGTGAAATGGACTCCCCTTCCTCAAGAATTAAACGAACAAATTCGTGAAATTTTCGAAGAAAATTTTCAAGACAGCTTCGCTGAAAGCTCTTTCATTGTACAAAGTCATATCTATGCACAAGAGATACTACTACGAGTAGGACATCTCGAAAATGGCACTATTCGCCAAAGAAATTTTGAAGCTTCCATAGAATATGATGAAAAAAAAGAAAATATTAAAGACTGTATTTATGTTGCTGTCGACATGATCGGTTCACTTATGGCCGATTACTTACAAACAAGAACTAGTGAAGAAGATTTTAATTTTTCACAACAATGGCAAGAACATAAAGCAGATGACAGAATTCTTTACCTAAAGACATCCACCATCAATACAGAACTCGAGTCTGAAGCCGACCTCCTTTTGGGAGATTTCGCAACTGAAGGACTGGTCACTGAATCAGTCGAAGGAACAGATGCCCTAGATCATTCGTTTATTGACCCTGAATTAAGTTAATATTTTATTTATAAATGATTAGAAACCGCTCTCTTCATCTTCGGCGCCAGAATCGACTCCTCGAACTTCGTTAATAAAAGACTGAGCTTCACTTTCAAAATTATCTTCTTCTTCGGCAACACCAGAGTCAATGCCCATATCTTGAACAGCCATCCAAAAGTTCTTCTCAGAACACATGTCATTCCAAATCATACCAAAAATCTTGTCAGAATACCGCGCCGTTAAATCCATAATATATTTCTCTAATTTCCCATCAGAGAGGATTTTTTTACGAACCTGGATCATTTTCCACAGAGACAAATAGTGAAAGCGACAATATCCCTCTACAAGAGAGATCTGATCACAATCTCTAGCTCGACAATAACGACGCCCTTCGGCATCAGTGAGCACCACTTCCTCTTCAAACTCAGTGACCTCGCCTAAATCATCGAATTCTTCTATTTCAAGCTCTTGCACAACCTCTGCTTCTTTTACTTTAGATTTTTTACCTGATTGCGCAATAGCCTCTGCTATTTTTCCTTTCTTAACAGCCGGCTTTTCAGCTGTTTTTTTAGTCACAACTTTTTTAGTTACTTTTTTCTTAGCGACTTTCTTCTTAGCAACTTTCTTCTTAGCAACTTTCTTCTTAGCTACAACTTTTTTAGTTACTTTTTTCTTAGCTACAACTTTTTTAGCTACTTTTTTCTTAGCTACAACTTTTTTAGTTATTTTTTTCTTAGCGACTTTCTTCTTAGCTGCAACTTTTTTAGTTATCTTCTTTTTTGTCACAGTTTTTTTGGCTACTTTTTTGGCTACTTTTTTAGCCGCAGGCTTCTTCGCCACCTTCTTGGTTGTTTTTTTCTTAGCTACAACCTTTTTAGATGCTACTTTCTTCGCCACTTTCTTTTTAGTTTTCTTTTTTGCTTTTGCCATGGACGCTATCGTCATGGAAACCTACTATATTGTCAATAAGTTCCTCAAGAAAAGCTTTTAACGTACAATTACACGGCCACTTTGGGTTCTTACATAGACACTTCCCTTACTCAAACCAGAAAGGCGCCCACGTGCAATCTTCAAATTTGGAAACCTCTTTGTTGAAATCTCAGATGGGACATAAAGATCTCCTTCATTAGTGCCCACATTGACCCAAGCTCCAGAGGACTTTGGAAGATTAACTTTCACAAGGCCGCTCGTAGAATGAACTCGAATATCAGGCTTCTGAGTCACATTAAGAGTAATTTTACCCTCACCACTTTTGCCTTCTAAGCGTCCCTCAAATTGATTAGCTAAAATGGCTCCAGAATGACTTTCAAAATTAACCTGCCCTTCTCCTCCTTTAACCGTCAAAGCCCCCGAATAACTAGAAAAATGCAAAGTCCCAGTTGCATTTTTAATAAAAGAAGGGCCTGAGAAATTCTGTACGTTAATATTACCCTCAACATCCAAGCTATTAACACTTGCACTATAAGTATCCAAATGCAGGTCCCCTTTATGCTGACGAACGCTTAAATGCCCTTTCATTACACTACTTTTAAAAAAACCCGCAGATTTTTCCACCGTTAAACGACCCGATTTTAAACTTACATGAGTCTCTGCTATCCAATTTTTAATATCCACTATGCCACTTAACCATGATAGCTTTAACTTCTTTGGAGGTCCCTGAATAACTATGCGAACCTTACCTCTCAAATTTCTGTTCTGCACCATGTCCCACCAAACGCCTTTTACATCAGGCCCTCTAACCGTCAATTTGAGGAGAGACTTTTTTTCAACAAAAAGCCTCCAAACAGAATTAGGTGAAGAATTCTCCAAAAACTTCTCCCCAGAACCAATCACTTCACGAACTCCAATCACCTGAATACGAAAGAACTTAGCATTCGGCTCCCCTTTAAATAGAATATCTCCATGAAAACCATGAACTTCCAAAGCCTTCACATGCTTTGCCTCAATACTCTGAATCCAAGCCCAAGCAGGCTCTGCTTTTGCCATCAGTAAAGTCGCAACCAAAACTAACAATAACTTCTCTACCATCCACTTATAACTATACATTTTTCATGTCCTTCATCGCTATTAATACAATAAGCCCCATTTACTTTACCTTTAAAGTCGACACCTGCCAAACCCCTCCTGTTTTCTCCATCTATTCATTAAAAACAATGTGACGCGGTGAGTTTTTTGCGCAGACAGTTGCCAAAAGTAACTCTTCTAAGAGAGTTTAGCTCGTCAAATAACATTAAATTCCCCGGAGAAAGACATGTCACAAACGATTTACATTATCAGTGCCGCCCGAACTCCTATTGGATCTTTCCAGGGCAGTCTTAGCTCTATCCATGCCCCCAAATTAGGAGCAACAGCTATCAAGAAAGCAGTTGAAGTAGCTGGCATAACTACTGAACAAGTAGATGAAGTGATCATGGGCCAAGTACTCACAGCCGGAGTTGGTCAAGCTCCTGCTCGACAAGCCGCCATCTACGCTGGCTTATCACAATCCACTCCCTGTATGACAATAAATAAAGTCTGTGGTTCTGGGTTAAAATCTGTCATGTTAGCTGCCGACTCTATTACTTCTGGCCACTCAGAGATTGTTGTTGCCGGAGGACAGGAAAACATGACCCTTGCTCCCCATCTTCTAGAAAACACTCGTGCTGGGTACCGCATGGGTCATATCCAAACAACCGACTCTATGATTAAAGACGGACTATGGGACCCCTACAATAACTTCCACATGGGAGTTGCTGCTGAAAAATGCGTCAAAGAATACAAATTCACCCGAGAAGAGCAAGATCAATTCACTATTGAGAGCTATCAAATGGCTCACAAAGCAGAGAATGAAAATCTCTTCCAAAATGAAATAGCACCTGTAAAAGTCACACACAGAAAAAAAACTATCGTCATTGATAAAGACGATGAACCAAGTAAAGCCAAATTCGATAAAATTCCTACTCTCAGACCCGCATTTGATAAAGAAGGTACTATCACTGCAGCCAACGCAAGCAAGATCAATGATGGAGCTGCCGCTTTAGTTATTGCCAGTGAAAACAAAGTTAATGAGCTTAAACTTAAACCTATAGCTAAAATCGTTGCACAAGCAACTTTCGCTCAAGCTCCTGAATGGTTTACAACAGCCCCTATTGGAGCTATCAAAAAAGCTCTAGAAAAGGCAAATTTACAAGTGAGCGATATTGATCTATGGGAAATCAACGAAGCTTTTAGTGTTGTTACTTTAGCTGCAATGAAAGAGTTCAACATCCCGAGAGACAAAGTAAATATTCACGGAGGAGCTGTTGCGCTAGGCCACCCTATTGGAGGCAGTGGAGCACGTATCTTTACAACCTTAGTTCATGCTCTAAAAACTCATAATAAAAAATACGGCCTTGCGACCTTATGCATTGGTGGCGGCGAAGCCGTAGCGGTTATCGTAGAGAGGGTGTGAAATGATCGACAAAATTTATGCAAATGCTCAACAGGCCTTAACAGACATTAAAGATAATATGACGATCCTTGTTGGTGGTTTTGGCCTTTGTGGTATTCCTGAAAATAGTATTTCTGCTTTAAAAAAATCAGGAGCTAAAAATCTAACCTGTGTTTCTAATAATGCCGGAGTCGATGACTTTGGTTTAGGCTTGCTCTTGCAAACTAAGCAGATCAAAAAAATGATCTCATCTTATGTTGGTGAAAATGCCCTCTTTGCCCAACAGTTCCTGGATGGCGAACTAGAGGTGGAGTTGAATCCACAAGGTACCCTGGCTGAAAGAATTCGATCTGGAGGAGCTGGTATACCTGCTTTTTACACCCCTACAGGTGTCGGAACAAAAGTTGCCGAAGGCAAAGAAGTACGACAATTCAATGGACGTGACTATGTTTTAGAAACAGGGCTCACTGGAGATTATGCTCTAGTTAAAGCCTGGAAAGCAGATCACTTCGGTAATTTAATTTATCGTAAAACAGCACGAAACTTTAACCCAATGATGGCTATGGCAGGTAAAATTACAATTGCTGAGGTAGAAGAAATTGTCGACACTGGAGAACTTGATCCTGACAGTATTCACACCCCTGGCATCTTCGTTCAACGAATTATTTTAGCAAAAAATTTAGAAAAACGTATCGAACAACGAACTATTAATTCATAAAAAGAATATCACGAGGAAACTTTATGCCCCTTTCAAGAGATCAAATTGCTCAACGAATTGCCCAAGAAGTTGAAAATGGCTTTGTTGTAAACTTAGGCATTGGCATCCCCACCCTTGTAGCCAACTACATTCCTGTTAACATAGATGTTATGTTACAGAGTGAAAATGGTCTTCTAGGCATGGGGCCTTTTCCCACAGAAGATAAAATAGATGCTGACCTTATAAATGCGGGAAAACAAACTATCACCTCTGCACCTGGAGCCTCTTTCTTCTCCTCTGCCGACAGCTTTGCAATGATTCGTGGAGGTCACGTCGATTTAACAATTCTTGGAGCTATGGAAGTCAGTCAAAAAGGTGACATTGCCAACTGGATGATTCCTGGAAAAATGGTCAAAGGCATGGGCGGAGCTATGGATCTTGTTGCAGGCGCTAAACGAGTGATTGTAGCCATGCAACATACAGATAAAAAAGGAAATCCAAAACTTCTTGAAAACTGCACATTACCTTTAACAGGTCTTAGCTGCATTAACCTCATTGTCACTGACTTGGGAGTTATTGATATCACACCAGAAGGGTTTGTCCTTCTCGAATATTCTTCAGACACCAGCCCAGAAGAAATTCAAAAACTTACAGGAGCACCTTTAAAGATCCATAAAAATGTTAAAGCTATGGCTACAAAGTAAAAGTAAAATTATCGACTAACATCCCAGGGCAACGACCCCCTCCTATTTCTCTTTGTCCGTAAGTCCCTACTCTTGGTTGCACCTCTGAAAAGTTAGTGAAATCAACTAGGCACTCTTCACCCCAAAATCGATAATAACTCTCATCAAATCGCAAATCTTTGATTGGAGCAATAATTTCACCTTTTTCAACCCAAAAACAGGCATAACGAGTCATACCAGTTACTCTTGCCCCCATTCGATCTGACCAATTTAAATAATGCAAATTAGACAAGAATAGTCCTGTCCCTAATGTCTCTAAGATTCCATCTTTCGCCAATCCCCCTGTAGCCAAAACAGGGGACCGCATTTGCTCCCAAGTACCAGCGTTATTTCCCTGAACTTGAAACTCTTTAGCTGTCCTTGTTGAAGTAAGTAACTCTAAGTGACGACCTTTCTCGATCAAGTTCATTTTCTCTTCAGCCACTTCCCCTAACTTATTAAACCTTTGACTCAAGCCTAAAGAAAAATCTTCACTTAAATTTACTCGCTCGCTTAAAGAGACTTCTTTTTTAAAAAATTTAGAAAAAGCACAGTGACCTTGCTCATAAGCTGACCTACTAACTCCTCCCCAAGATAGGATCCCTAATAATTCAGCGACGGCACCTGGCGCTAAATAAACTCTGTACTGACCACGTGAGATGCTTTTTCTAGGGCGCTTCATTAGCGCCAAGAGCTTCCCCGTTTCTATCAATTTTTCCTGGTAAGCTTGCTGATCCCACTTAGCTCCAGCATAAGAGCCCTTCACGGCATTTTGATCTCTATCATAAAAAGAATAATCCATCGAAAAACTCTTCGACTCAAACCAATGGTATTGCCCTTCACTATTAGCATTACCTCGAAATACAGGTCCTGATGCAAAAATTCCAGCCATATCATATTTTTGAGCCGGCTCTAATACTGACGTGATTATCTCATCTGCCCTCAAAAGATTCCCGTCATAACTCTCTACACTGGTTCCATTGTTTTTAGGCACAACAATAAATGGATCATCTGGCAAAGAAAGACTTCTATAACGTAATTCCTTCAAAGTCTTTTGCCATTGATTTTTATTTTGCTCCACACTTTCTGTAAAGGGGATAGTAATCTGAACACTTTTACGCCCTTTCACTAATTGAACCCGAAGCTCCCCTTGCTCTACATTTGTCGTTTGTCTTACTTTGGAACCGTTAAATCGAACAAAATGACTTTTTTCACCACTTAAGGACAACGTACATTTTTCGTCTTCGAGTAAATCAGAAAAAAACTCTTCCTGGCACTCTTTAAATACCTCTCCAATTTTGACTAGCTCTAATAAACTCATTTTGCACCACCAAAAATTTCAACACCTTTAAATAAACATGCTGGAGTTGCATGTCCCACACGAATGACTTGATTAGGTTCTCCTTTGCCACAATATGGAGAACCATATACTTTAAGGGATTGCTCATTTCCTACCATTTTTAAATTATTCCAAAAAGGAGTTGTCACTCCTCTATAATTAGGGTTTTTCAAGGTGCGAGTCACTCGCCCGCCCTCAATCAACTGAGCATACTCACAACCAAATTGAAATTTATTACGATAATCATCAATAGACCAAGATTTATTAGTCATCATAAATACTCCTCTTTCAACAGAAGATATCATCTCTTCCATTGATGACTTCCCTGGCTCAATATTAATATTAGCCATACGATCCATTGGAGGGCGATTCCAGGAGCTAGTTCGGGAATTAGCAACACCAGGTATTTGAGAACGAGCCTGACTTTCAAGACCCCCTAAACCTCTTAGTAATCGACCTTCCTTGATTAAGTACTCTTTTTTTGCACGATGACCAATATCATCAAAAAGATAACTCGCCAACTCACCTTCAACAGTAGGATCAAAAGTCACATTGAGTAAAGAAGAACCATATTGTAGTTGGCCAAAATCTTCTTTTTTTATAAAGGACCAACCGGCGTAGTTCCTTTCATCCCCCAGTATTCGATCCAACTCCAAAGGATGCCCTATAGACTCGTGTATTTGTAAATAAAGTTGATCTGGATAAAGCAATAAATCACAAATTTCATTAGGGCACTCTTCTGCCTCTAATAGCTCTAATGCTTCTCGACCGACCTGTGCCGCTTTATTTTCCCATAAAGAACAATCATAAACTTCTAGTCCAATTTGGGCTGTTCCATTACTAATTGAACGTGTTTGGTTCTCTTGGCTATTACTTGCTGTCGCACTCATTGCAAAATCATGCATAAGAAATCTCTGGTGAAAACTAGAACCATTTGTTGAAGCAAACTCTACTGTTCGATCAATTTCCATAGAACTCACACTGGCCTCATTGATCTTTTCTCCAGCCTTTAGTTTCCCACTAAGATTAATTAAAGAGTCAAATATTTCCCCTTCCGACAGAGTGTCTACATCTTGTCGATGAGGTGACTTAAACTCGCCTTTTGCCTGAGGCCTCTGCTCTTGATCGAAAGAAAATAAAGAATATTTGGCTGCTTTCTTTGCCATTTGACTCGCTTGTTCCGCTACATCTTGAATGGCTTCTAAATTTAAATTATCTGTTGCTCCATAAGCGATCTGCCCGTTGAGCATAACTTCTACCATCAATCCCTGGTCATAATTTTTAACAAACTTATCCATACGTTGATTACGAGCCACACGATGAGTGACGGTGTCTGAAATTTTTCTAATTGCCATCCAATCAGCATCAATATTTATTTTTTTCAAAAGTTGATTTAAATCCATCATCTTGAATTTCTGAGACATACAAATCCTATTTTTAAAATAAAAATCCAGCTTCTTATCTCATTTAACTTAAACCCTAGCAATTCTCCACTGACAAAAAACAACCAGCTCTAGTAGAAAAACCTATTTTCATATGTATTCTGCCCTTATTTTAACCATTTTTGATATATTGTTGTTTTAGACTAGACAAGTTCTTGAGAGCAGATTAATATATCTACTCCAATCGTTATGCCCTGGTGGCGAAATTGGTAGACGCACAGGACTTAAAATCCTGGGACCGGTAACGGTCGTGCCAGTTCAAGTCTGGCCCGGGGCACCACTTCGAATTACCCTTCTATGCTCGCTTTGCTCGCCAGAATTCTCCGTTTCTAATATTGGTCGCTCGCTGTGGCGAGCTCCCGGCATATTCTGGCCAGACTTGAACTGGCACGACCCGTAAAAGTGTATGTTCTTGGGTTTAAGTTTGGTCCTGGGCACCAACTGACACCCTTAGCGGTCATTCTCGAACCAACTCTTTTCTTATAACTACAGTTGATTCCAGTTGAGTGGAAGATTGCACCAATAGACTAGACAATTAGAAGATCCAACATAACGATCATCTACATATATTTTCATTTCATAATTACCACAAGTTTTATCTTCATCAGTACGTATTTTTGCATTTAGCACTTGGTCGGTCGAGTATTCCGGATTTCGAATGGGAGCCTTCATAGAATTGAAAAGAGTCATTGCTTTAGAGCCCTGTATAAAAGTTACATATTCATTTTCGCTAGAAGAGTCTTGTATGTCGCAGGCGGGAAGATTTTCTGCATTTGAAATCGATGTGAAAAGTAACAGGGTGACAATAATTGTCATATTTTGAATAGCAAGGTTCAATTTAATCATTAGTGGTCTCCTTATGAACAAGTATAGTGACTCTATCTTGCAAATCCGAGTCCAAAAGAGTGAGCCAACACAATTTTACTCTGCCGACTCATAAAAAAGTGGGAACACTTTTGGGGCGGGAAACAGGGTGGGAACGCCCTTATTCTAGAGTGGGAACACTTTCCTTGATTTTAGATATTCTGAAATATAGCGTATTTTCAGCAGCTTGCTAGGCGGCATACTCAAGAACAGCGGTTCGAAAATCGTCGACTAGGGTGCACCATTTTTCGAAATCTTCGAACACTTGCCATAAAAATTCTTAGACCCGAGAGAACTGGCCTAACCAGCCAGCTCCTGTTCAATAATCGTTATCTTTTTGGGAGAATAAATAGATAAAAAATATTTATCAGAACATTTAGTTGGAAATCGTATTTACCTAAAAAGGTACGGCCTATCTCTGCCCCAGGCAATGTTTGATTACGCAGATGAGGATCGCCAAAGATTAAGTCACTTTTTGCCCCGGGTTGAATATATTAAGAAAATTGAAGATGAAAAAATACATCAAGCTCACCCACGAGAAATAGAATAATTATTCTTATTTCGACTATGGCATCTTTCAAAAAACTGATGACCTTTATATAGGAACTATTGGAGCTCATAACATCAGGACAAGGATACATGTCAGAAGCAGTTAAGCTTATTGAAAGCCTCCTATTTGAATTAGGATTTCATCGAGTCCAAATATGTTGCTCTGATTTGAATAGTAGACCAGCGAGAGTTCCAATAAGATACGACTACCATTTTGAAGGTACTGCAAGAGAAAAGCCCTTTGAGAATGGGAGGTATAGAAATACAAAAACTTTCTCCAAACTTTTGACAGATAACTCTAGAGAACAAAATGAACCTCAGAATCGCCCTCTTCCGTAAAGAGCTCTAGTTGGTCGTTATTTGATTAAGCACGTAAGAACTCACAAAAAAACCGAATGCCCCCGTTACAGATGTGACTGTTCCTAAGCCTGAAGAACAGTTAATGGCTTCTTGAGGTCGAGAAGCCGAGTTTTGTGTCACACCCCCTTGGCTATCAGCAAAATATGGCTGCTCAGCTGAAAACACACAGGGAATTTTCATTTTAGTCTTAGGGTTTTTAGAAAAACCAAAATCTTGCCTAAGCTTCTTACGGGTTTTCTGTAGTAATCGATCTCCATGAGTTTGTGAAAGATCCTTTAATTGTATTTGCCAAGGTTCTTTTTTGCCTCCAGATCCACCAACAGTAATAATTTTGATATTTCTATTCCTACATTCAGACAAAAGAAGACACTTATTTTTCACATCATCAATAGCATCTACAACATAATCGTAAGGAGTTGAAAGAATTTTTTGCTCCGTATCGGCACTAAAAAAACAAGTGTATTTTGTTATTTGAACTTCTGGATTAATTTGCAAGGCTCTTTCTGTTAAAACATCAACTTTAAGTTGCCCGATAGTTTGCGATGTACTGTGGATTTGACGATTAATATTAGTTATGCATATTTCATCATAATCAACAAGAGACAATCGCCCAACTCCACTTCGAACTAGAGCCTCCACAACCCAAGAGCCAACACCACCTAAACCAACAATACAAACATGAGAATTGTAAATCTTTGTAAGCCCATCATCTCCATAAAGGCGTGAGAGGCCACCAAAGCGGTAAGAGTAGCTTTCTGAGAAAGAGTTATCCATATCAACTCCAGAGACTATGTGTTTATAACACCCAATTCAAATGCATAATTGTTTTACCCTATTTAGATCTTTTCTCCATCGTTATTCACCTACATAATATATCGCAGTTATAAAGGAGCACAAGACGCCAAGTCTCTTATTAAAGATCAGTAGGCTTTAGAAAACAACAAGATTTAATTGCAACTAAACAAATTCTCTGCATTAAGAGTTGCCTGGCGCAATACATCTCTTTCATCCATTTGTCGCAAATAAGCTATTTCTCTTGCAACATAAAGAATCGCCCAAGGATAACTCATTGCCTCGCCCTCAGATAATTCCCTAGGTGCTTGATCTGGACAATCCGATTCTAATAAAATTTTTTCTAGTGGAATCTGACTTACAGCCTCTCTCAAACGCCAATTTTTCTCCCAAGTCACTGCACCACCAATAGACAAACTGCAATTCAAGTCCAAATACTTATAAGCTGTATTTATGTCTCCATTAAAACTATGAACTACTCCCTCTTTTTCCAACTGAGTAGATTTTAAAAGAGCTATAGACTCTCCATGGCAACGCACAAAGTGAAACACACAACTTTTTCCCAATTCCTTGGATAAATCTAATTGCCTTACAAACCACTCAATTTGATGCTGCTTACCCTTGCCTAATAAATGAGAACGGAAATCTAAACCCAATTCTCCTAAAGTAAAAACATTAGGGGTATCAACTAAAAGAGTCTTCAATAAATCAAAAGCCCGCTCACACTCCTGATAGCTTTGAGCGCTTACCCAATAAGGATGTAAACCAAAAACAGGGAAAACCCTATCAGGATACTCATCACTAATTTTTAATTGTCTATACCAATCTTCTGGCCCAACTCCTCCCTGAATAAAACGCCCCACTCCTTTAACTATAGATTCTTCAACAACATCTCTCCAAAAATGAGCTAAGCGAGAATCAGATATATGACCATGACTATCAATCCAGTTATCCTGACTTATATTATTTTTTTTATGTTTCAAAAAAACCTTCTGTCTACGAATCACTGATCTCAAAGTAATTAAGATACAACATAATGTCGACATTTTTATAGAAAAATGATATTCCTTTCAAATGCTTAAAAGTAAATGGCAAGAGATCTCTATTAAGATCCTTTTTGAAAATGATGACCTTATTGCCCTCGATAAACCAGAAAATATTCTAACTCAAGGCACTGTTGCCGATAGTTACACCAATCTTTATTATGCTGCTCAACAGTTTCTCATAAAAAGGTCTCAACATTCCTACTTAGCTCTTCATCATAGATTGGATAAAGGGACCTCAGGAATTATTCTCTTTGCAAAAACAAAATATGGCAACCAAATACTCTCATCTGCATTTCAGAATAAAACTATTCAAAAAATTTATATAGCTAAAACTATTTTTAAAGAAGGTTTTTCCATAGATGATTCCTGGGAGATTCAAAACCACCTTGCCCCTCTTAAGCGCAACTCCAAAAATCAATATAAACACGGAGCCGTATACTCCGGAGGACAGAAAGCCATCACAAAATTCAAAGTTCTCAATCAAGTAGCTAATCATCACTTACTCATACAAGCTACCCCTATAACAGGGCGTACTCATCAAATTCGTGCTCATCTTAGTGAGTATAAACTTCCGATTCTAGGAGACTCACTTTATTCAGACAATTCAACCAAGTATCCTCGCCTTTATCTCCATGCTCATAAAATAAGACTTTCTCTAAACGAAAGCTTCATCGAAATTGAAAGCCCTCTCCCTAAAAACTTTAACAAAACTAACTAATTCCAAACAAGTTAAACTGCCCAAGAAGCTCTTGCTCGCCTTAAGCTTTAACGCACCATTAGATAAAGGGAATTGGACTAGTGAGAAAAACGTAAATATGCTATTAAAATACCTACATAAATCGTATTTGTTAAAATGGAGATAATACAATGACAGCAAAAAGGGTCAAAGTGACTATTACAGGAGCAGCGGGTCAAATCGGATATGCTCTTCTTTTTAGAATTGCATCAGGACAAATGTTCGGCATGGATACAGAAATCGAGCTACAACTACTAGAGTTAGAACAGGCTCTGCCAGCTTTAAATGGTGTCGCTATGGAATTAGACGATTGCGCATTTCCCTTATTAAAAAATATTGTTTGTACAAGCGACCTTAATATCGCAATGAAAAACACTAATTGGGCTTTGCTAGTCGGTGCTGTGCCTCGTAAAGATGGTATGGAAAGAGCTGACTTACTTAAAATCAATGGCGGCATCTTTGGCCCTCAGGGAAAAGCCATAAATGCTAATGCTGCCAATGATGTACGCACCCTTGTTATCGGCAACCCCTGTAATACAAACTCCCTAATTGCCATGTATAATGCGCCTGATGTCCCTAACGATCGTTTTTTCGCGATGACTATGTTAGATGAAAATCGCGCTAAAACCCAGCTTGCACAAAAAGCAGGTGTTGATGTCACTGCTGTGAAAAACATGACTATCTGGGGCAACCATTCAGCCACTCAATACCCTGACTTTTACAACGCTCAAATCAATGGACAATCTGCAGCTACAGTCATTAACGACGAAAACTGGTTTAAAGAAAGCTTTATTCCAACAGTCCAAAAAAGAGGCGCAGCTATCATCAAAGCTCGCGGGGCTTCGTCCGCGGCCTCAGCTGCTAATGCCATCGTTGATAACGTATACAACCTAACACATGACACTCCTGCAAAGGACAGCTTTTCTGTATGTAAAGCTTCTCAAGGAGAATATGGCGTTGATGAAGGCTTGATCTTCTCATTCCCATGTCGAACAGAAAATGGGCAACTAAAAGTTGTTGAGGGAATTTCTCATAATGATTTTGGCCAAGAAAAATTCCAAACAACGCTAAATGAATTACGCAATGAAAAGAAAGCCGTCCAAGAAATGGGGCTTACATAAAATTACTTGAATGGCGTTTAAGATATCTTAGACGCTTTACTCAACCCATAAAACATGTTAATTTTTTGTAGGCCGGCGCGTAGCGCAGTTTGGTAGCGCACTACATTGGGGTTGTAGAGGTCGCTGGTTCGAATCCAGTCGCGCCGACCATTTTTCTGAGAATTTTTCTAATCAAAAACCTAAAATTCAATCATTCTAAACACTTAAATTTAACAATCAGAGAGAGTTATTTAAGTCTGAAATGTCTCGAAATGTCGGCAAATTTCACCATGTGGTGACTTTTGGTGACCTTGGCGGTGACCTAAGTAATTGCCAAGGCAATAGTCTGCTCTAAGCCTATTTTCCCTATTCCCTTTCAAAGAGTGCGAATTTTAACAAAAGAAGGAAAAAATGAATTTGATTAGTGATTTATTCAGAGGTTTGGTGACCTTATCTATTTTGGCAGTTATGCAACACGGTTGCAGTGTTAAGGATATGGTAGGAAAAGCAGCAGACGCTCATAAAACAGGGTTAATGAGCTACTCCAAATAAACAAAGCTATTATTATCAAAGAACTAATTACTGATCGTTATAGTTTCTCCGAAATATTAACCTGATTGTCATCGGGGTTTTTATCAACAAGTATATTGAGAGGATCAATACTGGCTTTGTAAGGTTGCTCCTTAACGTTAACAGTGATTTCATTTTCTCCGTTATACATTGTTTGCTTGGCCAAGTATAAGAACTCTCCTTTACTGTTCTCTATCCCAATATACATTGGTTGAGAAAAAGAGGTTTCTTTTTCTTTGCCATCTTCATCAGCATAATATTTTTTAGAGCTGATTTTTATGGAGACTTGATAGGAGTTGTCTTTCAGTTTTTTAAACCTAGCTTCCAGAGGTCTATTCTCAAAAAGGACAATTTTTTTAAACATATCATCAATGAGTGTATGATATTTAGGGTTTGTTTTAGATTTTAATATATCCAAAAATTCGAGAGACGTCGTAAAAGGAGCCTCTTGAAAGGCAACCTTGTTAATGTAAGTCTTCATAACATCATTAACCGCATCTTCCCCTATATAGTCCTGCAGAGCATACATGATAAGGCTTCCTTTACGATAATGAATATAACCTTGGTTTTCGTTAAGGTATAGAGGTAACTCCTTTTCATTCTCTTTGCTTCTACCACTAAGATATCGGTCTAACTCATACTTGAGAAAGCGTTTCATTTTATCTTTGCCATATTTTTTTTCCATAACCATCAAAGCAGAGTATTGAGAGAATGTTTCAGACATCATAGTCGCTCCTTGAACACCTGCACCGATAACTTGATGGGCCCACCATTGATGAGCTAGCTCATGGGCGGTGATGTAAAAGGGGTAATCAATATCTTTTGGGTTATCTTTTTCCACTTTGGCGATAAAACCAATGGATTCAGAGAAAGGAATTGTATTTGGGAATGACTGAGCAAAACTGGTATAACGAGGAAATTCGATAATACGGAATTGCTTGTGCTGGTAAGGACCAAAGTTTTTTGTGAAATAATCAAGTGACATTTTGGTGGCCTCGATCATACGATCGATATTTTTATTGTGTTGAGGATGATAATAAATTTCAATATTAATATTTTTCCATTTATCTTTTTTGACTTTATACTTGCCAGACAAAAAGGAATAAAAGTTTAATATCTTTTGGTCCATTTTGTAGTGGAAATACTTACGTCCTTTTTTTTCCCACTCTTTTATTAAATAACCAGGAGCAATCGCAAACTGATCCGAAGAGGTACTTACAATAGCTTCAAAGTCTATCCAGTTCGCATTGTTAGAAATATAAGTATGTTGATGGGCGTGCTTGTCATGGATGTGAGGCATCCTTTTTTTAGGTTTAAGACCATATTTTGCACGAGTCTTACTTGTAGATAGTTCTGCACCTTGTTGATAGCCTAAAGAAGGAAAGTAAGTTCCATTATTGAAAAATGTCCCGTTCTGAACAATATTTGTATCAGGTGCCTCATTGGGGAAAGAGCTTCTATCTACATCAACAGAGTAAAGAAGTTCTAATTCTTCTCCTGGGGCTATCTCTTTATTAAAAGTGTAAAAAATAACTCCAAGTTTTGTATCATTGCGTATTTGTTTTGCTGGTATACTCCACTGAAAAGAAAGTTTTAAATTTGATGGAATATTAAGAAAAATTTCTTCTATAGGCTGTTGAGATTTATTTTTGAGCCTGTAATACATTTTGGCCTTAACTTTCGCTTGATAGGGAAAAATATCAACATTGGCTTTGACAGAGATAATCTTGAGTTCTGGGCGAAACTCATACTGTTTGTACTTCTTTTCATATTCGTATTGATTAGTTTCTTTTTCTTCTGATGTTTCAAAACGATTAAGATAGTTGGTGTTGTATAAAATATTAGCTCCAAGGGATATACCAATAATTATGAGAATTGATCCTGCTAAAATATGACTTTTGTTAAACCGTCTTTTCGATTCTTTGAGGCGGTCTTTCCAATCTGTCAAAAGACCACGTTGCCAGAATAAAAAAACCGCTAAAAGCATTAAAAAAGAGATGGTGAGCCAATACATTTTAAAAGCGAAGTAACCTTCCAGAAAGCGACCATACATATTCATATCTGAATAAGTTGGCAAAGGTGCGGAGTTAAATCGATATATTTTGTGCTCAAACCCCATCGCTGGCATCCATGTATAGAGGATGTAATAGAGAATCATTGCACCATGACCGAGATACTTGTTGTTGAGCATCGTCTGAAGAAATAAGGCCAATGCTGCAATATTGGCAAAAATAATAAACTTAATAAGGAACAGGTGTTTAAAGTATAGTCCAAACTCATAATGAGTATAGCCTTTAAAAACCTGGGCAATAACACCGCAAATCGTTAGAACAAAAAGGAGAACTCCTGTCACGACCAATAAACTAAGATATTTAGTTATTATAGAAATCCAAGAGGGCGTAGGAAAAGCATCAATAACCTGATTGATACGGTTATTTCTTTCTCTCCAAACAGCTTCACCAGCATAGAATGTCAAAATGATAAGAATAAATAAGTCAAAAGTGCTTCCCATCATATCGAGGATTTTATAGGTCACAGGATAAGTGGTTGTACCGTAAAATTTTCCAACCTGGGTACTGACAATAAAAATATAGAGAATACCTGCTAGAAGAATAACTCTAAAGTAGATGTTTTTTAGCACTTGCCCTAGTTCAAATCGTATCTGCTCAAAGAACATGTGTATTTGTGATGAGAATGAAAAATCTGGTATTACAAAAGAAAGGGAGTTTTCTTTTAAAGTATTGTTATGAATAACACTCTCTTTGACAGAGCTTTTTTTAACTTTTTGAGATTCCTTAAATGTTAATAATGACCACAAAAAACATATAAGACCAATACTACCCCAAAATAAACGATTATATAAATAGTAACCAGAAAGGGTGATATATTGAGTATTTTGCTCACTAGCTGACCAATATTTGGTGAGTTCTCCAATAGCTGTAAGTCCAAAGGGGTCAAGAAGAGATGAGAGTAATTTATTATCCAAATCTGCCGTGAGTTGCCCTGCTAGCATCCAGCCCATAAAGATAAGTATTCCAGCAATATAGACTGGAGCCATTTTTTTTGTTTTTGAAGCCAAGAGAAAGAAGATCGAGCCAAAAATAAAAGTGTTTGGCCATAGGCCGGTAATATAGGGTAAAAGATAGGCTTTTAAGTGGTTTGGACCAATAAGGTTTTGTTGCATCGTAGGTATTAATGTCGCTACCCAAGCTCCTATGGCCATTCCAGAAAAGATAAAAATAATAGTCAGGAAAGCGCCCAAGAACCTTCCTAGTAAAAACCCCTTTCTATTTGCTGAAGTAGAAAAGATAATCTGCTCTATATTGGCTCCATAGTCTTTATAAATAGCCTGTCCAAAAATAGGAGAAATAATAAATAAACCAAAACACCCCAGCAGTGAAATTAACAGATTCAAACCAATAGGAGAATTAACTAGAATCTTATTGGAGAGACCGAAATTAATGACGACGCCTTTTAAAGCACCGCCTGAAGCTAAGGCTGCAATCAAGCCTAGACAAAGAAATAAAATAAAGTACACATAGGTGGATATTTGTTTTTTTCTTATATTGAGCTCAAATAGGATATTTTTTAGAAGCACAGAGATCATTTTAAATATCCTTTAATATGAGAGAAATAAAAATCTTCTAAAACTGGTTTTTCAATATTAAAACTTCCAGCAGGTCTTTCTTCCGAAAACACTTTGATTAGTATTTTTCCCATCGTAAATTTTGTGGAAAGAACTTGGTGTTGGCTCTCAATTTCTTTGACCTCTTTTTTATCCACAATTGTAGACCAAATCTTTTCTTCAAGAGATTGAATGGCTTGTACTGGCCTCTCTTGAGCAAGCACTTGCCCCTTATTAATAATGGCAAAGTTAGGACAAAGGTCACTAACATCACCAACAATATGAGTTGAGAGAATAACTGTGACGTCTTCGCCGATTTCACTGAGAATGTTATAAAATCGAAGTCTTTCTTCTGGATCAAGTCCTGCTGTCGGCTCGTCAACAATGATTAACTCTGGTTTCCCAATAAGAGCTTGAGCAATACCAAAACGCTGCTTCATACCACCAGAAAAAGAGTCTACGGATCGTTTTTTTGCATCAGTTAAATTTGTCAGTTTAAGAAGATGGTCAACAGTATTTTTTCTTTTTTCTGAGTCTTTGATACCTTTTAGAGAGGCAATATAATCAAGGAGTTTTTCTGCTGAGATTTTAGGATAAACCCCAAACTCTTGAGGAAGGTAACCTAGTCTTTCTCGAAGAGCCTCTTTGTTCCTTGAAACATTTATCTCTCCAAACTTAACTTCTCCACTGTCAGGATCTTGGAGAGTAGCAATAGTTCTCATAAGAGAGGATTTTCCTGCTCCATTTGGCCCTAACAAGCCAAACATCCCCTTAGGAATATTAAGGTTTACACCCTGAAGGGCTTTAACCCCATTGTTATAAGTTTTGGATAGATTTTCTATAACTAAATTCATTTTGAATCCCCCACAATTGAGCATTTTGGTTTAAACTGGTTTAAAAACTTATTCATATTTTTAATAGATTAACTTATTTCACTAGAGTTTATATCTTTAACTTCTATTAATACTTGTAGGAATTATTTTTCGCAAAATCCTTCTACAAAATCTTTTTTTTAAAGTCAATCTTTTTAATTACTAGGAATCACAAAATCGTGATCTCTTCGGAAATCTTTAGCTCAATCGAACGATTTAGTTTTTAGAATCTAGAAGCTTTCACCTACTACTTTGGCGGATAATTCACATTCTATCTTTGAGCTGTCATTCTCTTGCAAAGAATTAAAGCATTCCAAACTTGGAGAGTTTTCTGTATTTTTATAAAGCTCGTCAGCACTAAGGTCATCTAGTAAAATCTTTCCAATTTCTTCTTGGCAAGAAGAAATTATTAGAGCACACTCAACGACTGATGCTCCACCAACTTGTAATACCTGGCGGACAGTTGAAGAAGATTGGGAAAAAGACCTATCTTGGAAAAACCTTAAACGATGGTTTGATTTTGAGGTAAAGCATGATTGAAGAGTTGTTTATTGATAATGACGGTGTAACAATTCAAGTTTTAAAGAGCCAAGGGAGCAGATCTCCATCTATTCTATTTGTGCATGGTATGGGAGGTAATGCCTATACATGGGAAGAAAATTTAAAATACCTCGATAAAAGAAAAGCGATCTCTATAAGTTTAAGAGGTCGAGGAAGTAGTGATTCTCCTGAAAAAGGTTATTCTTTTGAAGATCATATTTCAGATATTGCTACTGTCGTTAATAGCTTTGAAATGACTGACATAGTTCTTGTTGCTAATTCCGCAGGAGTTGCTTGGAGTTTGGGCTATACTTTAAAGAATTTGGACAAAATAAGAGGGTTAATTTTAATAGATCATGCTGCCGTCAATATCCCAGTGAACGAAAATTGGTGTCAAAAAGCGATAAATGATGAAAAGTGTCCTATTTCTTCAAAAGCTGTCGAAGGAATTAAAAATGAATCTCAATTTGTTAACCTTTACCCCAATCTTAGTAAAATCAAAATTCCAGTAAAGCTTTTGAAGGGAACTTTAAATGGAAGCCATATTGAAGAACTTGATATAAAAGACTATCAAGACTCATTAGAAAATTTTGAACTCATTGAACTGCCAAATTCGGGACATGGTGTATCTGATGAAGATATACCGATTTTATGGAATGTTATAGAATCACTATGAATTAATAGAGGTTTTTCTTATGGATAAAAGGCTCTCACCAAAGCCTTAAGTGTCATCAGAGAAAACCAATTGAATCTCAACTGGGAAATTCAACAAAAAATTCGATGTGAATCAAAACCTAGATCTATTTAACTCCCTATGGCTTATCCACCATATCAATCAGTTCAATCTCTTTAAGGAAACAGCTTGGATTCGTTTTAACAATAATCACATATGATGCCCTGTAAATATGTCCTATAAAAAACTCATATCTATCTCCAGTCTCATCATATTGCCAAGAAGACTCAACTTCTGAAGCCTTAAAGCCTATTGATTGTGCAGCTTGATTTATGACACTTTGAGCAATCTTCTTATTTCCGTTACGACAATCTACTATATCTTTCCCGTACGAATTTGCCGCACTAAAGACCATTGCTAATGCTAAAAAAGTTTTCTTGAAATCCATATTTTACTCCTTGTTTTTTGTTATAATAGTTTTTTATAACCATTATTTCTTTGTCTTTACGAATGAGATAATATCAAATTCATCAACTTGTCGAAAAAATGGACGGCCAAAAATTTTCAAAAACCTGTAGATTTCGAGTAGTGAACTTCACCACCCTCTTCTCCACCACATTGTTCTATTTTATGTTCCACTCGTAGTTCACTATCAGTAATCTTCAACCACTCTTTCGTGTAATGTCTCCCTTGTATCTTTCTGTTTATTTGGTTCAAGTCTAGATAAAGCAAGAATCTCGCCAATCTAATATCGAAACTAGAGGTGCCTAAGGATTTTTTTTTGTTTAAGGAGAGAATAATGACATTTTTTGTTGGCTTCAAGGCTTGCTTTGAAAGGCGAGAGCTTTCGAAGACAAAGAAAAAGACCACTTTACAGCGGCCTTTTCGTAATCTCTTAACTAAACTGAATGAATTAGTTTTTAGGATCTAGAGCTTCTAATTTCCCTACACAGCTTAGCTGCTCTAAAATTTCTTTTCTTTTAGTCTTCTTAATTTCAAGAAAAAACTCGAGGGAGTCCTTGTCTAGTAGGAGGATTTCTGTTTCAACAGCTCCTGTATTAAAATCAATATGATCTGTTCTGGCTTTCCATTTATTGTTTTCATCGAACAAGATAAATCTTGGGAAGTATTTATCATCTTCAGGTATTAAGGCTCCTTTACCATCAGAGTCACATCTTTTAAAAGAATAGTTCTTTTCTAGATCAAGATTTAAACACTCTTGGTTTTCTGGGTTGAATTTCATCTTGTAGTTAGATGAAATTCAATCTGCAAAAGAAGATGCAGATACCACTATGGACAAGAAAATTGTAGCAACGAAAGAAATATATGTCATTTTACCCTCATAAGTTAAACGTTTATTATTTAATTACTAACATATTTTCTTGGAGAAAGTACTAGTTTTTTCTCAATTTTGGAACTCTACTCAGAAATACGAGGATCGTTAAGGTCAGCTGTGGAGGATTCATTATAATACTCTTAAACCATATTCAAGTCTTAGATGCAGGTCTCCGGCTCCGAAAACTTTACAGCTAAAGACGAAGGGCTGCATGTTTTGCGCAGCCCTTTCTATAAGTCTGAATCTTTTATTTTCTAGTGTTAATCAAAACCTAGATCTATTTAGCTCCCTATGGCTTAACGAGTCGCCATATCAATCAGTTCAACCTCTTTAAGGAAACAGCCTGAACTCGTTTTAACAACAATCAGATATGATCCCTTGTAAATATGCCCTGTAAACTCATATCTATCTCCAGTCTGATATACCTTAGAAGGCTCAACTTCTGAAGCCTCAAAGCCTATTGATTGTGCAGCTTGATTTATGATACTCTGAGCAATCTCCTTATTTCTTTTATTACAACCTATATCTTTCCCGTACGAATTTGCCGCACTAAAGACCATTGCTAATGCTAAAAAAGTTTTCTTGAAATCCATATTT